>JAPYYV010010967.1:0-27002 GCA_030522625.1 Copidosoma aretas | reverse complement strand
TTCCCAGGGTCCCTAGATTTTTAAAATTTGGAAGAATTCTATCTTATCGACATGGAACTCCACAAATCTAGAGAAAATGAGTCTTCAATCCCCTTAAATTTAATATTGGTTCGTAATGATTTTGTCACCAATAGTATATTATACGCAGCGCATACGTCACTTTAACGTTTATATCTAAAACTAAATGGGTACCGTCTAACCGTGACTCAGGTGTTGAAAAGCATACACAATAATTGCTGTGGCACGATTTGCAAAAAAAGACCTTAAAATTGTGAATTTCCTTCAGTCCACAACCAGTTTCGGGTATTCAAATGTTAGATAAATTTAAAATATCAGTTGCTGCTCTTTTTTGCGTGGGTCCTTTGGTGCGACGAATAAGATTCCAATAATACCTGAGCATATTTGTCCCCCTACGGCATAAGCATAGGCTGCAGCCAAAGATCGTTGCAAACAAAGATTATCATCGTGATTACTGATGTTAGGTATCGACCGAATTTTGTATAGGCAAAAATGACAACAAAAGAGGTCTGTGATTAAAATGTGCAGAATTTATCGTTACACCATCAATATCGGTCGGAGTACTATTGTCACATATCTGTCTATGTAAATCTTGTAAACAACCCTAAAGCCAATCATAAAGACTGATATCTTATGGCGGTGATGACATTTTTCCGCGTATTTTGCGATCATCGTATCTAAAACGGCGATATCGTCGTGTAGTTTCGCTTTCAACGATAAAACACGGACGTTGGTTCCCCTCTCCCCTCTGTAAAGGATTATCTGTAATAAATATGTGCACATCCATACTGATTAAAAAAAAAACGAATAAAAATCAGTTAACACTCACATTCGTCTACGGCACTACTAGTATTACTACTTCTTGACGACTCTGAATCGACCACTTCAAGTAACGTTGTTGTTAGTACTTGGTTGGTTTCATCTTAAGTAATACCAAAGTTAAAAAGAAAAAAAAAGACGATTAAAACGTCCTACAACGTGACGTAGTACCACTAACTACTTACCAGCGACCGACTTTATTCGTTTTGATGCTCGTAATATCGGCATGTCAATGGTTCCAGCCAAAGATTGGTGTAGTGTTAAAATTCATGAATATTCTAAAAAAAAAGTTGGATTTCCTTCCTTGTTAGCTGCAGAGACAACCCCTCTCCCTTTCTAAAGGTGTTTTGGCTTATTAAGTCGGTCTCTAGTTGTATCATCACACACACACACACACACACACACACACACACACACACACACACACACACACACACTCACTCACACATACACATACACACACACACACACACACACAAATTAAGAGATAACGAAGGTTGCTATGAGTTTTCCTACATTTATTTCTCCTCCCACTCTCTTCACAATCGATTCTTCGTGACCAGTAACGCACACGCACGCACGCACGCACGCACACACACACACACACACACACACACACACACACACACACACAACTGAATTGCGTGACACATGCACATGAGGGCCACTCTGGGCGTGTCAAAGTGAATCCCTACCGTTCTGGCGTCGAGGCCGAGTGGTGGTGGTTTGTTTTGATGGCCCATATTGGTGCCAACACTACTTACCCTTGTTTGGAGGTTTGAGTGCAATCAGTGTACTAGCAAATGGGATTGCAGGAATTCACGGAACAAAATGGTTAAAACTGGCCAAGGTTACGCTATATTGTTAAAACTGTCCATACAAATCTGAAAATGATCATAACTGGCTTGGTAAGATCTCTTGCTGGAACTACTTTTTGTCAAAACCGGAATAAATGGTCAAAACCGTAGTCGGGTACCAACAAAAATCGTCATGACCGATCTATAGTATATATATAGTAAGATATTTATAAGTACATATTTGTGGCATACGTAAGAAAACAGGCAATAAAAAGTATATATCATGCATATTAGTAGCAGTCTCGAAGTCAGTACTAGTATACATGCATACCCTTGGCAATGGATTTGCCGTCAAACACTCTCCCCACAGCAAGTAATCGAACCACAAGCTTCTTGCTGCCAAGCGATTCCTACCAACAAGCACTGAACAATACACTGTATTTACACTTTGTCTCACCTGGCACCGCCACGCTTCATACAAGTCATCAAGCCTCTGCAGTTTAGCAAGCCTCTGATTCCGAGAAGTAAGCACCCGCTTCGATAATGCCACCGTGTTTACGAATTATTTAGACTAAGCATGAACGAATTTTTCTTTTCTATATAATTTCATATGCATATCGCTAATTTTATAATTTTAAATATTACTTTTCTCAATTCCCAATTATCCACTAATTCCTCTATCTAATTCTGTTTTTCTAATGTACAACAAATCTATTTTTTTTTTTAATCTAATTTCATATCATAACGAATTTTTCCAAAACAAATATGAAAGAGCATATGTGTGTTGGGCAAATATTAAAAAAAAATGTTTTTGTACAAAATCGCACATGTATGTGCGTTTCACTTCCATTCACTCCTCAATGAATAACAGACAACGAAAACTAGTACAAGTCAGTACTAATTAATCAGTACTGACTTTAAGATTTTTCTGGTCTTTACTCAGCTTGGCATTTGCAGCTTCTGATGCAGAAGAGTTTGTTGGTGAAGGGAAGGAGGGAGTTTGTCCTCTTTCTGCATAACATCAGCATTTTCCATGTTGCCGCCTCCGCTTTTTGACGTATTATTTTTCGATAATTACAGTACACAATAGACACAACGACAGAACCAAAGAACAAAAACGCCTGAGCCGATAATTTAAAGGTATTCTGATGAGGTTGTGCATAAAGTGAATCAAAATACAATTAAATAGTTAAATAAAATAGTTTATTCATAAAATACGAATAATAAAATAAGTATACGAATATCAATTACTTTAAACGTAAGGTGATATATTAATAGGCTTATAGGTATATATGGCCGAGACACGTCTGCACGCGGCGCTAGTACGAACAGAATTGGGTACTATTGTAGCGCACTGTCGTACAAGTGTGTTCTCCCTGTTGCTAGTACTAAAAACATGAGTAAAAATATACAAGCCAACGTAAAATTCCAACACTCAAGAAAGATAATGATAAATTAATGTTTGATGTAGAAATTTTTTTTCTGATGCTTCCGATAAGTTTTTATTTAATATTTATGCATTTATTGACAATAGAAATGAACATTCTCGTACGAAATATAGTTTTTTTTAATAATGTTGATTCCATCTGGTTTGATTATTGTTGCGATGGATAAATAGAGCAAGTCGCATGATTTGTCTTCCAATTCAAAAATGTGATGTACGTAAAAAAAACCCAATTTCATTTGGTATTAATAGAATCTTAAGTCAAATTATTTTTATGTTGGCAACAAATTTATCACCTTGAATATTTTCCAAAACTAAAAAATAAGCAAAAGATTGTCGAAATTGGCAATTCATGTCAATTGTACAAGGAAAATTTTTTTAGAGCGTAATGCTGACCTTTTTATCACCATATCAATTTCAGTAGTTATGTGCACTATGCATCCTAATTTGATGCCTGTTATCTTTCAATTTGTAGGTAAGTTCAGCAAAATTAGCGAAGATATTGATTCTATATGGTAGTTGAAGTTTTCTATAAGTTATTACTTATCATACAACTGCAATCTGGCTGCCTTTAGCCTAATAATATTATATAAATATGACAACATATTTTATAGGATTCGGATAGCAGGTGATTTTTCAGCAAATTATGACAAATATCTACAAAAAAGTGAGTATACTATATATGTATTGAGTTGTACAAAAAACTTTGCGCAAAAAACCTATTTTTGTATTGTGGTACGGTTTCTGTGCAATAATATCATCGGCTAAATTAAGCTTTTAAATTACTATATGGTGTATAATGGGAACGTTATATGGTATTAGAAAGTAACACAAACTACAGCAGCTAATTATTTCTTACCTTGCTTCTTCATCAACAACAGGTGTAGCTGCTCCTGAAAGCCGTGAATATAGTGGATCTTCACAGCTACTGTTTTTACTACAGGATTTGCGAACTTTTTTTTCGGAACTATGATTAGGCATGATCCCATTACTAATTGTCATAGTAAAACGATCGTCATCAATTACATCTTCAAAGTTAGAGACTTGATCTAAAAATAAATAAATAAATGTACGTGACATCTTCGAAGGTCATGAAAACATTCGATAAGGATGATGAACAAATGCTATTTTTGCCGTTGTAATGATATTAATAATAATAGGAAGTTATGAACTCCATATTATAATCGCAAAATTTTAATTGCTATGAGCAAAGATGAGAAGGGAAATTGTAAATCCCTATAGCAAGCAATGTGTCGCCGTTTGTCTACTGATCGGAGCACCCGTATGTCGTCATCAAGTTGAACTAGATGCACATTTTTTACTAGCTGGCGGTTCTAGTGTACAGTTTGAGAAATTTCCCAAGTAGGTAGACTACAATGTACATGCAGTGGATGATACCCATACCGGTGGAGGAGTCAATACTATCTACACTAGTGCCAGGCTTGTCTGGCAGAGAAAAGTAAACCGGCTCTTCCGGAAGCAATTTTAAAGTTTTGATTTGTGTGAGTGATTGAACCTGTCACAAAAATATTTTTCATGATTATCTTTAGCTTTTTTTTTAGTATTTAATACTTATCGTATATTCAATTATCAATTTTTTTGTGGCGGTATGCTACTTTTTATATTCGACACTTATGCTAACAAGGTCTGAAAATGTTCAGGTAATTTTTGACACTTTTTTTGCTTTAACGCATTTTGGTTTGTCTACGATTTTTGTCTATTTAAAAACGGATGTGAGCATCTGTATTAAATTTTTTTGTAAAAAAAAAATGATGTTGGCTTACACATTCTAGATTATAACAGTGGCATATGGCGTGGCTACCTTGGATCAAAGAAACGTTTATCGGTGGCACCAAATTTTACCAAAGGGGCGAGAAGATGTAAAAGACGAAAAGCTTGCTAGACGGCCGAGCTCGTCAACAACAGATGAAAACATTGATAAAGTAAAGAAATAGTTTTGGACAGTCGTCGAATGACCGTTAGATAAGTTGTTAAGGACCTAAACATATTAAATAGTGCGAGTTATTCGATTATAACCAATGATTTAAGCATGAGACAGATCACAGTGAAATTCGTGCCAAAATCGCTTAATTTCGCCAAAAAAAAGTATTGCGTTTACATTGCTTAGGAGATGTTGGACTTAGTCTGCGACAACCTATAGTAGCTTCAGACTCCCATAACTGGTAACAAATCGTTGGTTTATGATTATGACATGGGAACCAAAACTTGATACATTTACTTTGATACATTTTTTGCAATATAAAAAAATATAGGACGAGCCAAAAAACGTCCAAGCAAAACAGCTGTCAACATAAGTAAGGGAGATAAGTACCGACATAACGCCACAAATATATGCAGCTTGCGGAAATTTGAAATTCGTTATACTTTTTGAGCAGACCTTGTGTAATATGGTTCTATAATCATTATTATTAAAAAAATATAATGTTGTGTTAAAATATTTTTATAATAGTGACGTCAGCTCATCTGGCTAACATTCAGATCATTATTCCTAATATTTTATATGGTTGATGTTCGAAATGTCATGCTTTTAAATGTATCCTTGACATACTCTTTAGAAATTTAACCTTATTTTACTGATTAGCGTGACACATATTATTGAGATGCATAATAAGTGTGGCGACGAATAATAATAAATGACGTTTAGAGTGTTTACATGATTATAATACATCAAATTTCTCCACTACACTCTGTAAGACGAGCATAATGATATACTAGCTCACACATTTGCATCATAAACATCATACCAAGCACGTTAAATTTTATATTTAGCATCTTGTTTATGAAGAGCAAAGTGTCAAAAAAGGAAAATTGAATGAAAAGAAGAATATGGACGAAAATAATTATGTCCTTGATTGCTCGTTGGGGCTCGTCAGTGTGACATGCTAGCGATCTAGCCACATTCACTGATAAACACTACTTGCACTTTTACGCTTATTTACGTCCTGGGGTTAATTATTATAATGTGTCAATTATTGGCATATCTATTCTAATTGTATGGCAGAAAATTAAATTGAACTAAAAGTCCCATTCTAACTTGTTCCTTAACTCCTCATTTAAAGATGCCGAACTCCTTTACTACACTTGATATTACAAATAGAAGAGTTGTTCCTTGCATTTGTGTTAGTGTAATTATGTTATACTTACACATGCATACACAGTAAATTTTACACCAAGCAAGTCAAACCGTTTTTTCCCTTTCTTTGCTCCTTTTCTACCAATTTTAATTTTTATTCACTCGACATAATGAAGGTGCCAAGTATAAAATTCTATAGGGGTTTGAGTTGCTTGGTACAGATCTTAATGCTTATGCAAGTGTCAGTGCAATATAAATGCACACATAGATGCATTATATAATGATTTTTTTTATATAATTAAGCGTGATAAAGCAGCTTGATATATTTTAATGATAAATTAACGAACAAGAAAGTATGAAAGGTTGAGTTTAATTAAATATTCGAGCATACAGTTGAAATAGAAGTGCCAACTTTTGACATACTATAGGAATCTAGCCGAAGGAAAGATGTTTTAATGATAACAGAAACCAAGTAATATTTCTTAAAGAATATTTTATAGACAATCATAAGCCAATATAACGAGAAAATATTTTTTTTAAGACGATCTGACAAGTACGGTTACTACAGTACAAAGAAGATATACAAATTTAGATAATTTATCAGAACATTTTTACAGTTGATAATATATTTTTTCAAGCCAAAAATGCAGATATAAGTAAAATTAGGACTTTTTTTTTCTGATACCAACAGATCCGTAGCATATGAAACACATACTAATCGGCCAAATAAGATGTTAAATATGGTTCGTTTTAATACTCTGCCTATTAACAAAAAAAATTTTGACCTGAGGAATATTTGTCTTCATCTTTAAAAATAGATTGATATCTCCGTAAGTACTTACAAACAAAGTGATCAGAATCAGATGCAAGAAAGGAACAAAATAATTACTGCCCGTTGTGCATGTGAATTCATAAATTATGTAAGAAATAAGTAACCAAAATAGTCCACATAAATCGAGGATTTTTTTAAGTGTAATTTTTAAGATAATGACTATGCAGTGTATGGCATGAGAAGGAGAGAGAAAACTAAACAATGTTACGGAAACATAAGATACGTATAATGATTCGATCTAGATTGCATTAGAGATTTACATTAGAGAAACAAAGTGTCTAGTTTAAGAAAGAAATATTTGTGTGTCTGAATTAGCATGGACCATAAAAGGGTTAGGGAATAAAATTGGTAAATTTTTTTTAAAAACGAAATTCATATCACTGTCAGATTCATATATAAATATTTTTAACAAATTTTGAACTTTTAATGTAATGATGCAGGTGCAATAGCTTATGTTGAACATGATAAGACATTCGTAGACAAGTATGTACTAAATTTCAAACACTATTATTTCAATAGTAGAGGACATCAAAAAATAAAACTCGATCAAACGGTCTCCGCCTCTTCTTGTTAATGTTTATTCGGTGTTGTTTAATACATACTTATTTTTATAATGTGTCTGTAAATTTACAATGTGTCATTAATAAACAGTCATGCTCCTATAACCGAGTTTTATTTTTTGATGTCCTCTACTATTCAGTACGACAAAGGAGCAAGTGCTTGGGAGCTTACATCAACTACTATTTCAAGTTTTTATTGGAGTATTTGTCCAAAAGATGGAATAGCTTTGATGATCAGAATGAAATATAGTTATCAGTTCGTACTCAGTATTGTAAATAACAGATACAATTAGGGCATAACTTTTGCTAATTTTTTGCAAAAAAAAATTTTTTCTAAAATTTCTTATTTAAAAAAATTTTTTTTGTAGTATAATTTTTCAAAAACTGTTATTGTCTCAGATTTTTTTTTGCACAATATTTTTTTTATACATTTATTAGAGTTAATAAACATGTTTATATTTCGACCCAGTGATTTTAAATATGTAAAAATATCATCATTTCTAACGTAGTCGTTATACTAAGGGAAAATATTACGAACTCTATCTTCCGTCTTTTTATTTTTTGCATCTTGTGCTTGTCTAACCTTTTGACCCAGATGTAGTCATCTCAGCAGTATTTTAGTATCAGCCCGTTCTTTTTTTATTTCTGGCCAAAAAGAGTAAAAACTTAAGTGATCTTTACCCATGACGACTAGTAGTCGGTTGTGCCAGCCTTTCGAAGTATTGTTCGTACGAGGAGTCTATTGTAACACCGAGTTGTAGTGGCTCTACAACAGCGGAATATAACGGGGCGATATGTGTTGCGGTCTTCCTTGCTCTCTTATTGATTGACCACGGATATACGTACGACCAAAATATTTATAAATGTCATGGAAATCATCCGGAATTTCGGATTCTATAGATTTATACGGATTTTTCATGTGCTCTGGCAGTACAAATGCTAAGGCAACTAATAAACGGGCTGCATCTCTAATACTTGCTTCTTATTGATCAGCGTACTGCTGTGGCAGACTTTCAGCTTGCACGTGTCGATACACGCTTTGTGGCAGGTGAAATAGATAGCAACGAACATTGTCCTCTCCAATCACACACTTCGATGCGTTGATGATTCCTAACTCAAAGTCACTTATTACGATTGACGGGTAGCGTACAGCCACTTACAAAGCTTTTACACGTTTCTCAATCTCCTTTAGAAAGTGCTTGCATACATTCTCTTTCCTATTTTCCAAGAGTACATAAACTAATTGCACTTGAACTGCATCAGTGTCTGTAGCTGTGAATTGTGATGCTGCAATCATAATAGCGAATAGTTGGAAAAAATATATGGAGCACACTTAGACTTGCCATGCACAAACCTCACACCAATTTTAAACAAATCTCGCAAGTTCTCTGGCGTATCATAAATAGTGACTTTGCTCCGGTATTTGCGGTAAAGCAAGTAATTTTTTTTTATCGTTTTGACATATTTTTCATTCTACTGGCGGACAAGAACAAACATCGATTCAAAACTTACCGTCACTAATGATTATCAAAGCGGTTAGTATGATTTGGGCTTGAGGATATAGATCTTGTAGCAGTAGTAATAAAGCATTTTCTTAACGATTGTTTCCCAATACACTTATTATTGTACCAGATGATGTTCCTTTCACGATGACGTTCTTGAACTTCTATACTTCGTAAACGAAGACTGCATAAGTAATCCAAGCATAGATGACAACAGGAGATGGCCATCCAAGTGTATCGTAAAATCGAGCTATGTGTGAGAGCACTGATCTTTTAGTTCATATATCAAGAAATCGCAGATGGTTTATTTAAGATACAAAGTGCCCAAAGGAGACCAAACTATACCTAAAACCGCGATAAAAGAAATTCATCACTTATAGAAACCAGAGATATAGGGAAATGTGCTAAAAACGTAGTTGGCAATGTATTCAGAATCCTTGGTTCATTCGATTACCATTTACTCTATAAAAAGCAAGTAGATGATAGTACCTGGAACAACAAATCTCTCTTCTGCATGAGTTCATCTAAATCAAAAGCACCTTGCATAACATATTATTCATGTAAATCTTTTTTGGTCGAACAGCAGAGGCTCCAGAGAAATGATCTTTATTATCACTAGTAACTTGTTAAATGACTCTAGAGGCTAGAAAAAAAACGAGATCATTTATAAATAACGGTATTTAATTGATATACCTGCGATTATTCAGACAACTTAGACCTCCAAAATATACATTAGTGAATTTGATCCCTCTCATTGACGGACGGAGTATTCAGGACCCAGAGTCCTTAGTCCATTACAAACAAATGCAAATTCAAATTCAGATTCAAATTTACCCAGATCTAACAAAACAGTTTCTTAATATTAGCTGAAAACGCATATGCATAGGACCTTTACCTAACTATAAGATCAAAGAGATTAGGTAGTATAGCAGGCCCTTCGTTAAAAAAATCAGCAAAAGATTTCACAGTCTTCATTATTGCAAACAGGTTGATAGCTATTATAATTTTAGTGGTCGAGCAGGAATTCTCAATAACACCACAATGTGGCAAAAACGAACAATCAACGATTAACAAACTTATTATCTTCACTATGTGTTTACGACTCAGATATTGTTGTACTATTACCCTATAAGCGTCAAGCAATTCTGAATCATTCTGAAATCTACATTTGGAATTTCTCATCATGGTTAACGATAGGTACTTAGCATCGTTTCTTGCTAAAGAATAAAAAAAAGGATTTGACTTACAGGGCAACCTTGCAATACATCGACCTGTATTATTTCGAGGGTGACTAGTATCAAATGGACTTCGCCAGCAATTTCATTAAAACGATTAGCAAGTATAGGATAAGACAAAAAACGAGATAGTTCTTTAGCTTCTACTGAAAGTTGGAACTGCAATACTAAGCGGGTTGAACTAGAAGAGTGGTTATGCTCTTAAATACACCTTCTATGAAATCACCCGATCAACTAATAAATGTATTTAAATACTGACGTTTTAGTTTTAACAGTGAGCTTGGAGACTGGAAAACTACAGAAAACTGTAAATATTGTTCAAATAGAGCTCTGGTGATCAAACAAATACCGCCCGAGCCAACCACATACACTATAGCAAGAGCCAAAAGGACTCCTCAACTCTTACAAGGAAGGTTACCACAATGATTTGAAGCTAACGGGGTGTCACTACGCTCTTTTTTTTTACTTTTCGTTGTTTTGTACTTAAATTATCAATTAAGTCTACCTAAAAGTGTTGCTGTTTCGGATACTCCAAGCATAATACTTCGAATTTCAATTCTGTATTGCGTGATTTCCTAAACAATAAAAGCACAACCTCTTTATAGTAACAAAAGCTATTTTTGAATTGGCAAAGAAACCTTTGGATTGATCACATTTACCTATAAAATGATCATCTTGATAGACGATGCACTTATTTACAATCTCATTAATTATGGAATTCACAATACTTAAATCGGATTCAGAAGTGTAACTGTTTGATTCATTAAATGCCGGAACCGTGGGTTTACTAGTTGACTTGTTTGATTGCTATTTAAGAACCGTGGTAACAATCTCACAAGCTTCTAAGATTATTATTCAAGAAGCTATCAATTCTTTTAATTATGTCTAAGAAGTTGACTAAGAACTACTCCCCACGTGCTTTTGCCAATTTTTATTTATAACTATATTAAAAATGCTAGTCACTAAAGTGATGTGGAGATCACCACGGCCTAGATAACGACCCAATATTTGAAGGAACTACTTTCTTGCTTATGCATTTTAACTCTAATCCAACCTTTGATCTCATAGGTTTACAGTTCAATATGCCATGTAAATATGGGCTATACGACGTTGACTACTGTAATAATTTGATAATGTCTTCAAAGCCAAGGAGCTACTAATCATCGGTCAGGCCAAATCTGAAGCATATTCAGGAGATGGGCATGCAACTAATCAAATTTAACTATATTATCGATGTCTCTATTGCGATAGACTAAAGCCTAAAAGGTATTTCTGAAATTTTCCCAATTTAAATACCTACACAAAAAACTAAGAATCTTGATACGAGATAAATAAGTTCCGAAGCTACTAATCACAATAGGATCTTTCTGATTGAGCGCGGGGCCTGAAGGTTGATTGCTTTGAGAGCAATACCTTATATATGCTACAAAACCATCCTCAAAATTGTGAGAGGGATCCTTTATACTATCACATGGAAGAAAAATAAAGTGATTCTTATCTGGCTCCGTCAAATTAATGATTCCGTCATGAAGTGACTGTAATTTTTCAAAATAAGAATGCAAAGCTTCCATAAAAACTTCAGCTTGACGCTGAGTCATTTTTTCCACACCAGCCTTCTCAAAGATTTCAAAGCTGATATTTATAGGCCAATAAAATTGACTACCTGGAAGGCTTCTTTTGGACATAATTTCTTACAGATAAAGACATATATTGTCGAGTGCAATTATGGATAATAAACGTCCCTGTGAAATACCTCCAATTTTAAATGGTTGGATCATTTTTTTTAACGTTTTTATGCTAAAAAAGACAGTTTTTCAGTATTTGTAAAATAGCTAAAAGCCTATCAACAATATGCATAAAAAAAATTTCTGCTTTGTAGGCGATACTCAACTAGTTAATTTGCTACCAGAAATATTAAAATCGGTCAATATTTGTTTTAATAATTGCAATACAGTACCGAAAAAGTCAAAAATTTAAATATTTTTTTATTTTATTAATTATTATCCTACAGTCTTGAAACACAGAGCGAATAACCACTAAAATTTTTTCAAAAAAAGATATTCTAAATTGTTGAAAATAATGTATTTGTTTATTAAAAAGGTCTCAAATGTTTAAATCAATCTGACCCAGTTCCCGCTATCAAAAGTGACTTTTTCGCAGCTCATTTTTCTGTTGTTACGTCTAGTTTACGTATCTGTAACTGGCTCAATTCTTTTTCCTTTTTTTATTCAAAAAAATCGCGTTTTACAAAGTGCAACTTTTTCAGGCGCTGTTTCTTGCGAATAACTTTTAACAAATTATCACAACGGCCATTAAGTTACATATTGTTCCGGCTGGTATTTAACTACGGATTAAGAAAAAAAAATAGATCGTTGTAAAATGTTTATAAGCTGAAATTGTTTTTTTAATTGCTTACTACGCCATTTCTTTAATAAGAAACATAAACTTTTGAAATTGACAGGGTTGCTGGTTACAGCCTTCAACTTTATAATTCCGCAAACTAATTTGTAAAATGTTACTTTCAACATTGTCTAATTAAATGTTTATAAGTCACAGTTTTCACGAGCCATTGGGACCCACCAAAAGTTTCCCCTTTACTCTTTCTCCATCGAGCGACTTTAATCTTAATTGACGAAAAAAAAGTGCTGTATCTTGGTCATTTTTCATCCGATTTTGATCATTTTTTTTAAGTAGAGGTGGATCGACGATCGATTAACAACTAACGTATACACGTTGTTCTTTATTTGTTTTTTAATTTGTTACATACAATTAATAAAAAAAAAATTTTTTGTGGAAAAAAAAATTGCTATATTTGTGTACTAGTGTACTGGTAAACAGAATATATCATTTTTATTTTTAGTAATAAGTTAATTTTATAATATTGGCAAACGCAGTACGAATATGCACAGAGTGTTTGATCATAATGTTAAAAAAATAAAGAATGAATAATTTTTTTACAAAGTGATTTTTGGTGGCGTATTACTTTCATAAACAGTGGTTGGTCATATAAAAATCTTCATTTTAAAATCTCCAGCCGTGTTCATGAAAACATCATTAAGGAGTAAAGATGATGATGGAAGTAAAAGGGACGCTAAGTCAGCACAATTTCGCGAGCTGCCGAGCCTGTAGATGTGATAGCTCCAACTTACGTCGTCGATGGCGGGTTCCTTTAAAATTTTGTTCAGTGGGAACGCAACTACATCGTCAGCAATGTTTTCGAGAAGTACGTCAAGTACGTAGAGACGAATTTCACCCCGATAAGCATCATTACTTTTGCTGTGTACGACTGTTAAGACGGTACGAAAGCAGCTAAACGCTTGCGCCGAAAGTAATCCATGAACGGTCGAGCGATCACAGAAAGATTTTTTTCAAGCGATACTAATAAATCACAGTTAATATCGTTAATATGCCAGAAATTAAGTGCTGAGGGAAGATACCGAACAAAGATTGCGGTCGAAGACGCTGATGTTTTGATCATCAACACGGGCATGCGGGAAGCCGAATATCAAGTTGAAAAAACTATCATTGTTATTGATAATAATACAGATCTATTGATATTAATGACACAATTGCAAGCTCGCAGTAAGCAGTATCGTAATTAGTATTTTCAAAAAACCAGCTGTAAGGGTAGATCAAAGCTGTAGGAAACAGAACGGCATGATTATATTAGTTTTAAGTTTAATGCTTTACGTGAGTACATTGCCCTGTTATATATTTTCACTGGTTGTGATACAACATCGTCTTTTTTTAATCGAGGCAAAAATAAAATTTTCGACATACAAGAGAGCAAACTTATTGACCTGTCCAGAATTTTTATGAAAAATCACCTAAAATAGAAAGCATGTATAAAAACGGTTAAGAGTTTATCTTACGTATGTACAGTAGTAAGGGAGATTTACAGTTTGCATCTCAGTGGTCTTCAGGATACGGTATCAACTTCAGTCTAAACAAATTACAGTATCAACAGTACTTACGATGCACTGTAAAAAAAAATTCCCATTTGAAAGCTTACCTCCCACGATCGGTGCAGCGAGACAATACCTCCTCCGCGACTATTACCAACTTCAACTGTGGTTAGGTAACGATGCGTTTGATGTACTTCGGTTTGGGTGGGAAAAAGGTGTAAACGGTCTGCAACCCATCCAAACATTGGATGCCCTGTATCCAAAGCACACACTGCACAAAATCACGTGTAGCTTTACAAGTGGTTGTGCCGAAAATTGCTGCGGATGTCGTAAGCACGGGATTAAATGCACGAGATTGTGCGTTTCATAACACGGCGAGACTTGCGAGAACAGCGAAGTTACTATCGCCCTAGCAAATTTGTTGGATTGTGAGGAACAAGAGACACCGAACAATTTTCATACCGATTTTAATTGCATTGATGATATCATCGATGATAATATTGAGACAGTCTGTAAAATAGATTTCGAAGAGAAACAACCTGCGAAGGACCGGAAGGTCAACGAAAATTGAATTGTCACAACAATTTTGTACAATTACATATGTTTTTAAATTTCTATTTCATTACATTATTGTACGTTAATTCGTACTTAACTGTGACTTTTTAAAGATTAAAAAAACAAATGATTCATTTCAGTTTGTTTGTACGTCTTATATATCCTTATAGTCTTCCAACACCTACAGAAATTCAGGAAAAGGTACGTACAGTACATATAAAAACCAGCATCCATTACTCAATAATCGTAGTTAAATGCATCTTCAACGTGTTTAAGTGCAATGTGTACGAAATGCAACTACGTTTATCATTATATACTTATTTACAATTTTTTTCCACTAAAAATGCCAAATTTTTTTTTTTATCAATAGATTACAACAAGTTCATAAATAAATTGGTAACAACGTACATACATTAATTGTTATTAGGTTATCGTTCCACCCCCATAAAAAAAAAAAATGATTAAAATCAGATGGAAAATGACCGAGATACAGCACTTTTTTTTCGTCAATCGAACAAGTCGCTTGATGGAGAAAGAGTAAAGGGAAAACTTTTGGTGGATCCCAATGGATCCTGAAAACTGGGACTTATAAACATTTAAATTATATAATGTGGAAAGTAACATTTTGCAAATAAGCTTGCGAAATTATAAATTTGAAGGCTGTAACCAGCTACCCGGTCAATTTCAAAAGTTTATGTTTCTTATGAAACAAATGGCGTAATAAACAATCAAAAAAATCATGTCGGCTAAAAAATATTTTACAACAAACTATTTTTTTTTAAGCTCGAAGAAAAATACCAGGTATAAGAATATATGTAAATTGATTGCCGCTGTAATGACTTGTCTAAAAGATATTCGCAAAAAACAGTGCCTGAAAAATTTGCCCTTTGTGAAACGCGATTTATTTATATAAAAAAGGGAAAAATAATCAAGCAAGGTAGAGATACGTAAGTTAGACGTAACAACAAAAAAAAGAGCTGCGAAAAAATCTTTTTTGATAGCGGGATCTGGGTCAAATTGATTTAAACATTTGAGACCTTTTCAATAAACAAATGCATTTTTATCAACAATTTAAAATATTTTTTTTGTTTTGATTTAGTAGTTATATAACAACAAAATAAATATTCGCACAAAGTTTTTACACTATTAATTGATCATTAATAAAATAATAAATCAACAAAATTTTGGACTTTTTCGACATTGTATTGCCATTATTAACAACAAATATTGACCGATGTTGATATTTCTGGTCGCAAATTAACTGATTTAGTATCGCCTACTAAATACAAATTCCAATCTCTATGTATTGTTGATAGGCTTTTAGCTATTTTTCAAATACTAAAAAACTGTCTTTTTTTCATAAAATGGTTAAAAAAAATGATCTGACGATTTTAAATTTGAGGTACTTCACAAAGACGTTTATCATCCTCATAGACACTCGACAATATATGTCATCACCTGTAAGGAATTACGTCCAGCCACTTCATTAATTATATTGTCCTATTATTCTGTTATGTGACTTTACTCGTTGCATATACAGGTTGTTTGTTGTATTTTAAGTCATAAAATTAATAATATTTAAGAACCTTTAGCTTGGTTGAACCTTCTGGCGAGAGAAAACTATTGAAATAACTTATTTTCAAGTAAGAATTTCCATCACTAACTAGTGGCTATGTGTATAACCATACAACTAACCTTGACGCCTCCATAATGTCTCCTAAATTCTTATCGCGTACATTGAAACTTAAATCCTGTATAGTCGTATTAACACATGTGCTGCAACTAAACAAAATTGGTAAAAAGCAGCTACTAGATCTGTATCGTCTTAACTGATGATAGATAAGGCAACAATGACCGCTGTAATCTCAGCAGTGACAGCAAAAAAACAGTCAACACGAGTATCGACAAGAAGCTCCCACCCTACAGCAACAGCTGCTAGTGCATACGGCTCGCAGAGGAAGGCATCGACGGCCTGCAATATACAAAAGTACCTTTTTAAGCTTTAGGATGCACGCAACACAAATAAGTTGAAGGAAGGGACGCACAAGGCTAAGGGCTTATGGGCGAGCCACGCACTTTATACTCGTCTGGCCTCATATACCAAATTAGTACACGCATTATATAGACAAGCCAGTTTATCGCTGTTTACACGGTTACCAAACTAAATAAGTATGGCAGTTACCTGCCCAACTGTCTGCACAATCGCGGTCACCTTGTGTAGCACTACGTGGTACCGTGTTCTCATTTTAAGATGCCTAATCATTGTCCCTGTTCGAGTGCCAAAATGTTTAGAATACAGTTCTGATAAGCTACTGAATTACATTACGTCAACGTTAGCAAGATTTTATGAGTAAGAGTAAAAATTGAATTAAAATAAAACCAGATTTTTTGATGCCTAGACCTGTATGATCGAAAGGCAAGAGAGAGATAGAGGTAGAGAGAAGTGTATTGAAATAGTTCGGTTTTATGGAAAAGACGGGTTAGTTACAACAAGAATTATCGAAGTTACTTGCAATTAAAAAAATATCACGATGCTTAACTCCCTACAGTGTTAAAAAAATTCAAGCAAATCACATAATTACAGTAATATAGTTTCATGATCGATTAGGGAGATGTGAAGCGAGTTCATCAATTATACAAGCCATTGATTAAATACGAACATTCTTAAGTGCTAAATCACGAGAAGATGGCGATTGCTTGATGCCTGGAGGAGAACATAAGTAAATTGTCGTCTACTGTAATACCTAGGTTAACCGCCACTCACTTTACATTATTGATGAAAAAAAATCAGAAAAAATACCACTCTAATCCTAAACATAGTTGCCTGTAAGTAAAACAATAGGCCCATAAAAGATTTAGTTTTATGTTTAATTTAGTCGCATAACAGTCATCGTTCGAAGCTATGAGCATTTATATTGAAAATTAAAGTAAGATTCAGAAAAACTTCATTAAGAATGCTTATGACCCATAAAGAAAGAGTACTGGTCACGATGCTCAACTTACTAGTACGGAAACAAATACGGATGAATCGACTCCGGCAAACTTTACAAATGGCCTAGATTTCCGAACAATATATAAAACTTCTATAAAAGTCATTCTTGAATCAGATACGAATATATCTGAAAAGTAGTGTGTTTCTTTAACCAAAGTATGTTTCAAAGTTTTAAAAACATAATTAATCACAACACAACGTTATTTCCTGAAGTTAGAAGAATGCGAGTATAAAGTTGTAGATTATCGTAAGAAAAGAAATAGTTCTAGAAGTAATTGTGTAAAAGTACGATAAAAACAACAAAGTGATCATAAAACATTGATATGATGTTTAATAGATTAGTAGTGTTGACGTAGAATGTCCTGGCTTAAACGTCTTATATCCGCGAAAAGCAACGTAGCAACCGAAAACATTTAATATTAGGTGAAAACAGACTTATAGTGTTGAAGGTAGATGCCCTGGCTAATTTGAACATCTTTTTTTTTGCATCTTACAAAATTATTGTGCAGAAAGTGATGCATTTCAAAAGATTATTTCCATATGTTTAGAATCTTATGCATTGTTGGACTCGTCAGAGTTTTTTTATCGAAAATAGTGATATGCATAAACAAGTTTTGGATATGTTGGGAGTGAGCATGAAAAATAAAGTGTTTAAAACTTTTTTATACACTATTTATAACAAATAACAATCATAATCAGTTAATGTAAGGAATCATACAAAGTACGACGCGATGTTCATCGGGGGCAAGAAAAAGTCAACTTACATGCTACTCCACCCGTTACGGCCCTTTTTTTTTTTTTTTTTTCAATTTAAACTTTGCAATACTAGGGGGCTCCATCCCCTGAGTGCTTTGTGCGCCAACCTCAAACGTTTAATCAAACACTTATTTTCATGATTTCTAAAATAAATTTATAATCGCTTAATTTGAGTTTTTCTAAATACCAGGATGTAATTGTTAAATTTACCTAATGTAAGTCGGTCTCGACCAATTACACGACGAATAAAAAGGCTTCAGTCACGTGACAATCAACATCTCATCATAAGACCTATATTGTATACTAAATTTTAAATCCGCATTTTTTAAAGACAGAGACTAATGAAGTGTATGCTACGTCATATTGAACGGCCAATCCTATTAGAGGCTTCACTTTAAGGCCATTAAAACTTTAAGATAGGAAAATGACGATTTCTTATTTTTATTACCTTATAAAAAATGCTTGGTATCGGTAAAAAAAAAGATTTCTCATACAATGGTAAGAAATTTTTATCAAAGTGTTTGAAATAGAATTAGGTTATTCTTAAAAATATCTATTTGTTTTTTTCTCTCTCTTTTTTCCATCCCTCTGTGTACGTTTGTGTGTGTGTGTGTGCGCGCGCGCGTGTGACAGTGATGATGTGTCATTTTTTGTTCGAAGGATCAAGAAGTGATGATAAGTCTTTTTTTTTTTCAGATTCGAATAATCATCAACGTTAGCATCTACACAGCTAAGTTCTATCTTCTTGTTAGACAACTGACTTAAAGACTACCATATTTTGACAGAACAAAAGAAAAGTAGTCGGATGGATGGGAAATTTGTGATTAGCGGCAAAGGTCGCTGTGTGACCGCTGATGTTGTATTCAGGGAGAAGTTTGAGTATGTAATTTTCTTTTGTGTAAGTGTGCATCTTTAAGTGTGGTGTTTGGCACTTGAGTTGGCAACTATCATCATTTGGGTGCTAAAGTTTAATGAAGGGATTAGGTGGAACAATTTTGTATTCGTCGTGAGTAAAGAGTACAATAAGATGATTTTAATGGAAAAAGAGACAGAAAGATAGAAGTTGATGGCAGAGCCGGTATTTATAGGATGATAGCGGATATTTTTACGAATAAAAATAGCCATTTTATCATGTTTCCCGTCTATTGTCTCTCGTCTATACATTTTGTGGTTCGTTATGAATTAATACATGTGTTGGACGCCTGACAGAAGCAGAGCATTTTCGTGTTTTCTTAAAATACTTTTTATATTTGATAAATTTACGATAAATAATTTATATAATTTTATAGTTTCTATTGGTTTATGACGTTGTAATAAATATCGCAATTAAAACAAATCATATGTATTTATCTACAAGTTGTATTTTTCTTAACAAAAAAAATAGTTTTTTTTATGACTTGTACGAGAAATTTCTTAGAACTTTTTAAGATACTTATTGCATATATTTAGTAAGTGTAGTTTTTGGTGCTGTTTTGAACATTTTAAGCGTGTGCATCAGAATATTGTGAAAGCTCTATTACACCACTACTTCTCTTTAATTTGCACATTTTTTATCTAATTATATGACAGTACAAAAATAAGGTTGTCACAGGAAAAATAAAAAACATACTTTTGAGGTTTACTCGGCATTTATAATAGTCCCTGATGGGGTTATTAAAATCTGTCGATCGGCAACTGTTCGTAGACATAAGTTATCGAAAATGATTTGTATAAGTGCCCTTAAACTATCATGTCTAAAATCGCTAGCGACATCTCTCTCTCAGTTTAAAAGCATATCATAGAAATTTCAACTAAGGATAACAGAACGTTCTTATGTATAATATAGAAGTAATTAGTGGATAAATATAGTTGTATTATGGACGCTATTCGTTTCCTTTTCATTTATTTACTTTCACTGCATTACTACACATTACGAGCTTATGACTGGAGAATACTGAATGACAGCAACACTTATACTTTCATAATCAGTTATTCATAGATCCACCAAATCAAGCTATTTTAGAAATCTTATAATTATGACAACTTTCGAGTTGTTACCTTACACTCATGCATTACCTACACAAAAGTTTAAAAGTTAAAAAGCTCTTACAATAACGGTAGTGAGGTTACACTCTTCAACTTGCGGGGTGTATGTATAAGATATTTGTGTAACATACGATAATACATGCAGAAACTATTATATCAGCGTATATAATAATTCGTTTATTTATAAAAGTATACGACATAAAGAAATATATGAGCCTTGCTGCAGAAAAATGTTTTCCCATTCAGGTATGGTTATGTGATGCAACCAATGTCGTTGTATTTTTTGTCCAGTACTTCTTTAAGTTAAGTGGTGTTATTTCGAATGATATTAGCCTTACAGCTTAGAAGCCGTAAATATATGTCCAGTTTACTGCCTATTCATGGTGTTAGAGGATTGCGGATGTGTAGTAAGTTTTGTAGCAAATTGGGTAAAACGGCTTAGATTGTGACCCAAACTGTATTTATTGGTAGATTACATTAATAACGGGAGAAGAGCTTACGTAAGGATGAGCTCTTGGTCGTATAATACGGTGTCTTTGTTAAGACCTAAGAGCGCCTGTCAGAACCAGTGAAGCAAGTAGCAGTGTAGGATTTTGCCTAAAAATGACACCGAGATATGGATCTCTCAAGCATCTGTTTTTAGTGACTGACTATATATTTTGAAAGTGTTAGTGCATCCATGATATGAGACACGGTATCGTCTGTCGTAGCAAGTAAAACGGCGAGAGGCACTGTTTTTGTCCTTTTTCGGATAAGCTGAAGTGGCATGATTAAGACTGCTGGAAGAACATACAACGGTAGCATGGTAGTATTTTGCTGTATGAAAATACTTTACACAGCAGATGCAATGTAAAACAAATTCTAACTTTCAATTTTCTTCCACTTTGATGTCTTCTGATTATTTGGATGCTAAATATAACACGCTAGTCATCTAACAAGGTATCAAGGTAAACCGTCACCAGGGGCCAGATTCTATCGCCTTTGCACATGCGGTAGACGTGTCTGACTTGAAGACCTCTTTAATTAATATCCGAAAGGTTATCATTTTCCGTGAAACTTTCGTGTACACCACGGTCGTCACTACCAGGTCATGGTCGTGTTAGAGCTGATATGTAGTGTACTCCACATTTTTCCTAAGAGGGTCTTTTGTAATGAGACGGAAGCTATTGACGTTGAAGGGGTAGATCAGCACGCACTGGGGTAATGATGTCACGGTGGAAGAAAATTTTGTCGTCCTTAGAACATGTGTTATATTTAGCCATTGATGCTTCAGAGTAAAGTCATGGGTGGCAAGGGTTTTTTTATGTGTACGGCTCTTCTTATGATTTAGTATTGAACGATTCATTGAGAATAGAAAAAACATTGCTCTTAAGATAGGAAGAATGTTGCAGCGAGATTGTAAGCTCAAGATGATGGTAGAGAAAGCTAGAAAAATTCACTTATTTGATCTGGAACTGAGTTTGAGTTTTTTACATTTTCCAGAGTTACACGATCAAGTTTAGCCTTTTTGGGAGCTTTGTAGCGGAATTTTCCGAACGAAGTATTTTCAAAGTGGGATTTTGTGCGGCAGAGTTAGTCAGGTTAAAACCAAAATGGAAAGACAACTATGACGTGGATGTTTGCATGATGAAATTCTGCTGTATTTTACGATGCGTGGCTGAAATGAAGGCTTTCAGCTGGAGGTAAGGGCTCTCAATGACTATCTAGGCCTTATTTAGATCTTGGGCCTAGGTCAAAACGTTTTCGTTAGCCTTAGTCACAACAGATTTGTAAGTAGAAACTTTGTCAGTTATTGTATCTGTTAGAGACTGCACGTTTGAGTTTTTTAGGAGAGGGGCAACAAGGTGGACATATAGAAGAGGGGCGCAAGTTAAAACGATTTAAAAATGAAGGAAGAGATAGCACTCACCAAAAAATAAAATGAGACCCATTAAGAGCTGGCTTTATTGCTCAGATAGAAAGCGTGACATGCTTGATTAGTGACAGTACGTACATGTACGTCCGTCCACCTTAAATGTTTAAGCGAGATTGTGGTAGTGCGTGTGTATGTATAAGTGTGTGATGTCAGTCATCTCAGAAACATGTCTATTATTCCACAATAATAGTGTAAACGTCCCGGTACTGTATATTAAGGTCAAAGTAATTATTTTTTTCAAAGAAAACATCTATTTGATTGTTTTTAAAAAATTAATAAATTCAATGTTTTCTTAGAACTAAGTGTGTCAGTAGGACTTACATTTAAGGGTTGCATGAAGTGCCGGATGTCAGAGCCCCATAACTCTGTAGAGTTTAGCAAAAAAGATTGGCTTGATTATATTCCAAATCCAAACGTAATTAACATTTAGGGTTCGGCGATATGAAAAATTAAACAAATTTAAAGATGCCCTAGACATATTTCGTAGTTAGGAACAGTACTTATAAATTATATGAGGTAGATTATTGGAAAACCTGTTATAAAAATTTCAGCATAGGTATGCATGCAAAATCTCGAGAAAAAGCTTATCAACGTCTTAATTTTAGGCGTGTGTTTCATAGAAAGATATCAAATATTTACGACTGTGGCTGATTTTATGTACAATACCATAAGCAAGGTTGACAAAAAAATAGTAACTTATAGCTTTCCTATTGGCATAGCTAACATGAAAAAAGCTAACTAGGAAATGAGGGTAAACAAAAGTTCAAAAAGTGACCCCAAAAGCAACTTACTACCATCTGCTAAATACCTAAATAATGTCAGCTGTTGTAAAACAGTTGCTTCCCACAGTGTTATGCATTGACTTAAAATAGCTTTTAACATTTTTTTACTTGATGATATCATCAGAATATTTATACACGTACCTTTAAAATGCAAAAAAATAATGTAGTGTTAAAAATATTATTTGTTTCGAAAATTTGTAACAGAATTTCGTTGACAAAGGTCATAACATTATGATGATTTTTTCTCAATAAGGAACAATAAAGAGAGGATATTTTTCGACATTTTGTGATGTCTGAGGGAAGCTAGGTCATTTGGTCAGTATGTTTTTATTTTTCATGAGTTAGCTCATTGATTTTTCTTTGAGCACCAATAAGTTATACATTGTAGTTAGTCCTTCTGCATATTTAGTCAGTAAAGTACCTCCTTGCTACAGTTATTTAAAGGATCACTTTGATTTCACAGATTGGATGCTTATAACTTTTATCGCAGACTGTATTTTTGACCATATACATGAAAATTATATTTATTTTGTGCTTTTTTTTACCTTAAAAGCTCTTTACAATCTTTAGGGATAATAATTCTAGGAAAATTGTGTGAAGTCGTATCGTTGGAATTTTGCATTGCATAATTGTACAATCAGTAAGAAAACAGATGGTATACAGATTCGAATCGACTTCAAATCTTTTGTTGCAAGCTTAGCAAAATTAATGGGTTAAGAAGTTAAACTTTGATAAAGCGTAATTATTACACGACCAGGAAATAGTTTTTTTCTTCCTTAGAGTTTAGATGCTTATCACCATTGTTGTTAAGTATCGGTTGAATCATATACAATGTAGATTTTTATTTAATTTGCACTTTACGTACACTTCTTGAACAATTTTAAACGATCTTTCAGAGTAAATGTATAATAAAAATAGTGAAAAAGCAGTCATCAAATATTTATCAAAATTTTATGAGTTAGTGTAATAGAAGCTAAAAAAAGGTTATTTAAGCAGAAATGGCATGCTCAAATTTTTTTGTCGTCAAGTATAGGTCTAGTGTCATCAGCAAAAATGTTGGCGAAGTAAGGATCCTATATAATATGTTAATTTTTAGTCCATGTAGATCTTAGTTGTTCTTGAATTCCTGATGGTATAACATATTTTACGTTAAAAAATTTAAAAGACCATTAAAATTCTATCGATCTTTACCTAAAAGATATTTTTTTTTTTTTTTTGCATGTTCTCTACTGTTCGGGAACACAATCTCGATACCATCGATTCTTTTTTTTTATTAAGGTTCTATCAATTTTGAACAATCATTAATTTTAAGGAATTCCGTTTTTTTGAACATTGTTACAAACTGTTTCATGATCTAAATCTAAAGGATCATGCAATAATTTTTTCATAATTGCTTTTTAAGTAAAAGAAATGGATTGGGACAAGAGAGTCAGAGAATTTACAGGTTAGGAAACGTATATATGAATATATCTTCCTATATTATATAGTTGTATGGTTTTAGGCAACAACCGGCTCTGCCCGCTCCCCCCTGCTCCTCCCCAACTCCCCCCCAAATTACGTAGTTATTTGCTTGTTTTTCCGTGACTTCGAACCAATTTTTTTTTGGGTTAGCTCCCCCCCGCTCCCCCTCCATCTAACAACTATCATAAAACATATATCTTCCTATATTATATAGTTGTATGGTTTTAGGGTGACAACGGGCTCGCCCCGATACCCCCCAGCACCCACAAGCTCCCCCCAAATCACGTAGCTATTCACTCATTTTTTCGTTTATATTCCGATATATCTCACTATATTATATAGTTGTATGAACAAAAAAGAAGCGGACCCTCAGCTCCCACCCGGCTCCCCACGGCTCCCCCTCAAAACATGTATTTATTCGTTCATTTTTACGTGATTTTTAACCCCTTTTTTTGGAGTTAGCTCCCACCCCCCCCCCAGCTCCCCCTTAGCTCCATCCGGCTCACCACAGCTTCCCCTTCACCCCTCCCTTACCTCCCCCTCAGCATCACCTTATAACCGTATAACCTATTCCACAATACACACACACAAAACTTAATTATAAGTCCATGCACATGAATTAATAATTTGGTTTCATTTCGATATCTCCCTTCTACATGTTTCAAGATTAACATTATATTAACAAATGTACAATAAAATAACATGAAGGTAGAAAAAAAGTAGCTCTTATTATCAAGATATTGATTCTATAATATTAAAAAATTTAACAGTATCGTTAGTTTCTCCCATTCTCCATAGAAGTTGAAAAATAATAAACAATTAAAGCTATTTAATGCTTTGAACAAGAGTTTATTCTATTTGTTTCACATTGCGGCATTTCATATGCCGTCTTATACCGTCTGATCTTTCAAAACCCTTACTGCAATTTTTTACAAATTTTTTTTTCATATTCTTTTTTACAAATTATTATATGTCATAGATTAAGTTATTGAATGTCAAGTATAGAATGCAATAAAAATAACACACGTAATTATAATGTTGTAATGAATTAACTTTTTTTATTTTTATTGCATATTTTAAGATGTCTTTTCAAGTACTCGGCACTTAAGTAACCCTTACCACAATTTTCAATAGTAATATGTATATGAAGGCAGGGGAAATAAAATTGACAAAGTAACAAATACAGGTTATCCATATTATCATTCGTGTTTATACACTGAATATATATATATATGTATATAGAAAAAAAACAATGGTTATACTTCCTTTTTGAGAAGTGACAGCAGCGAACGTAACAACCAACTATAGTTTATACTGCTCAGAACAAGCAACTGGGAGAAATTAACACTGACCGAAAAATCTCCCAAATGCTATTTAAGGAAATTAGGGCAGATCAAAAAACGTTCCCATATTGCTAGTTGAGTCGAAATTTTACACGGTACATCACATGATGTAAAAAATATAACGTGTCTTTCAAAGCAGCTATTGTAAGAGCCAATGACAAAGCTGTCATGTTTTTCGCAATATTACATTAATTTTTATGTGTGGATTATTTAATATTTATGTTTGTAATGTTAATAAATTGCCTTATTTATTCTTTAAATATGTAACAAGGGAAAAAGCAAGGCAAGCAGATGATTAATTGATATCCATATACTAGGACACCTTTTTTTATATATAATCACATATAAGCCATGACAATAAGTATAGACAGCTGATCAGACGAACATAAGTAACCATGTTCTTAGTCGTATGAAGTTCTTAGTTATAATGAGTGATCTGACACAACACATGTTGTTGCTGATTGGTCGATAATCAGTTTGTTTCAAAACAATCAGGTTCATCTAAGATAGTAATCTTAACTAATAGAATAACAATCATGAGTAATATTAGAGTAAGACAGAGTATACTATAAGTGGCATATGCATGAGAAACAATGGTTATGTTAAAAATTGTTTGTTTGAATTAATATTTAAAAGTTATCAATCATTATCGGAGGTTGTAAAATGAGCTGAAAAATAATTCCTCAAAAGAAAACATAATACATAAAGTATTAACTCATTACGTGTACTTGTTTTTTTTTGCACAGCCTAAAACAGCTACTATAAGTCATTTGTAAATAAAGGTATTTACTTTCAGTAGAATGACAAAAAGGGGTCTCTGATGCATTTTATTCATAGTGTTTATATTAAGGAGGTTCGGTCGTTTTTCCCAGGGGAACGAGCGAGTGTGAAATCCAGTTGTGTTCAACTCGTCAGTACTTAAAGATGCAATGATAAATTGTTATGGAAAAATTACACTACATACCTA
>JAPYYV010010966.1:0-11041 GCA_030522625.1 Copidosoma aretas | reverse complement strand
AAAAAAAAATAAAAAAAAAAAAAAAAAAATAAAAAAAAAAAAAAAAAAAAAAAAAAAAAAAAAAAAAAAAAAAAAAAAAAAAACAGTAATGTAGGAGAATGATTTAAAAAAAAAAAAAAATTATTTTTCTGGAAGATAAATTTATTAAGAAAATCTAAGCTCAATTTTCCCACCCCAAAAATAGCAAAAAACCGTTTTATAAACATCACAAATCTGTATAACAACTTTATTTTTTTCTAGCGGGAAGGAGGAAATCTTCTAAAGACGCCTCTACGTAGATGAAGCTACTCTGCGTAGACAAAGCTACTGCAGGGGGGAGTGTCGGATTCGGTACAACAAATCAAATAAGGTATGGAACTTAAATTTGTTTTTGAATTCTTATGAGGGGAAGAAACCAAAAATATGAAGCCCTGGATAAAGAAATCGGTCGGCGGGTTTCTGAGATATGACTGATGGCATGCATACACACACACACACTCATGAGCCTGCGCGCATACAAACATTTAAAAAAAATGATGTTCTTTCATTCTATAAGCCGAGACATCACTCGAGTTTAGCTTATTGAACTTCAGTTAAATGATATACCAGCGTCATCTCAAGGATGGATAAATTTTGTCTAATCTTATTCGTTACTGGGCTAATTTGATTTTTTAAAGCTTTCAGCAACACGGTGGAGTTTGAATTTGGCACAACCCTCTTCTTCAATGGTTTCTGAATCCTAGTATTCGAGGCATGTGTCGAGATCCGGGTCCTAATGACGTACGTGCACGCGTACTTCAACCTCTGGTGCTAAGCCAAAGCCGGCTGGAGCGTCTTCATAAAGCGATGGCATGCTACCAACAAAATCAACTTACTTTCTGAAGCTAGACTCCAATAGCTGCGTGAATACGCTGATGGATGCGTTATTTTCTACCAAGAGATGAAGACAGCCAAGCTCACCATGTTCAATCACTTCTTTCATGAGGTGTACCTGAGGAAGTAGCTATACGCGAAGGCTTACTCTGTCACGGTATTATATTTGAGGTCAATAATGGATGGAGCAGGGTACAGCAGTGGAACCTGCTTAGGCAACTATGAGAAACGATATGCCCGACAGGTTGAGTGATCAAGGTTCGTTGGACATTTTCTCTACATTTCATTCTTGCTAGTTCTATCATAATAAGTTTTCATTTTTTTTTTTCAAGTTGGTTACATTAGTTTGATTAGTTTTTCTCTCTAAATAAGTTTACACAGCTTACTCATCATTCTATTTTGCTGCAATTAAGGAATACGTAAGAATTATTGAAATATCAGTCATATTTTTATTATATTTACAAAAGATTATAGTGGTCGTAAGTTTATTTAATGATTACTAAATTTGTTGCAATGAAATTCATAGCTCACAAAAAAAATTAAATTTGATGATTTGAAAGCTGTTCCTGAAAAGAAACATGTGGGTCACGGGTGCTCGATATAAGTGAAACTTCAATGAAAAGAAAGATGACTTCAAATTCTGCGTGCAGGTCACTGAGTTATTCAGTATATTAATTCTTGATTAAGACTTATTTTTAATTATACCACAAATACACTCCGCACCAGACTATATGAATAGTCAAACACACACCGTGGCACAGCGGTAGAGTTGCAGTTTCGTCGATTACCAAAGTTCAGCAGCTTTTGGCGTGTACTTGGATGTGTGACGGTTCAAGTATCGCCGCTTACCTCAAGGTTCACTTCCGCTGTTTGTTTCCGAGATTGAAGTATTTCTATTACATTTTGGACGATGTAAGCGGGAGACGTGCAGGAGTTTAGTCCCAGTGCATATGCCCTACACCTGGAAATAGACACCCAATCAGAACGCAGAGGCAATACACCAGGCAGATCCTGGATAAATTTATCCCAAGTGGTTTTTCACCACACCACAGGACTTCACCTAGGTAAATACAGAACGTTTGCTAGTCCTGCCCCCCCCTTATTATAACCATAGCCCCCACACGTCCTTTCACGCCACCCGGTGCCCCCTATTTTCGTTAGGTTATCCTTTACTTACCCAACAATTCGCAAGGACGTATAATTTATTTGAGTCAAACAAAAATCCAGGGCTGCCAAGTGTAAGGATTTTCGGAAAGAGAGAGTAAAAATATACTTCACGATTTGACCTATCACTGTTGTGGACGAAATTAGCACCAAACCGTAGTATTTTCTCTACTGATTACAAAAAAATTATGGCAGCCCCAAATAGTATATTGCACAACAAGGGCAGAAACTTGAATTTCCTGCACGACGAGATAGTAAACTTTAATTTCCTGCACTGCGACATCATATCTCGCAGTATAGGGTTTTCAACATTCTTACCGTGTTGTGCATACGGTTTTTCTTCATATCTGGTCAAAAATACATCAATCAATTAATTTTAATAGTTTAACTGCACTTCAGCTGACGGTGCTAGGCGCGCTTATGTGTTTACTTTCGTCCTCGCTTTAGCGCCGCTGTTGGATACGCAGACGACGGAGACTCGTGAAGCTTTCGTCTGTCTCTCTCCCTCTCTCATGTCTACAGTCACTGTTTTGTTTGATGCCTGCCCCGGCATTTGCAAGCACGAGCGAAGCGAGTGCTTGCTGGCCGGGGGCAGGCGTCAAAACATAACAAACTTTAATTATATCGTAAGTACATGCACGCACACATTTATCTACGTACATACGCCCGCACGGAGATTTTCTCGTCCATCGTGCATCACTCAGGATGATCCTCGTAGCAGTTTCAGTGGAATTAAATCACAAATGCAGTGTCAATTCTGTTTGTTTTGTTTAGAATATTTCTACCTGTTGTCTCATTCTGCTCCTTACCTTAAAGAAACATGCTACTAAACACTTTTTCGCTTTTTGCGTCGGCTTGGCTGTATTGCGTAGTCCGTATTTGCAATCGAAAACGACGCTAGAAATAAGTAGTTAAGCTAGTAAAATAACCTGTGTGAATAGCATAGAAACAGCACGATTTCTGTTTCGTCGCACTCGAGCATATTTTCTTTCTAGCGTACTGCAGTACTGTGCTGGGCGCTGTCAGTGCAGTGCATAGCCAGCAGGAAACTGCCGAGATATTTTTGCTCCCGCTGTGATAGAGGGCGCACTTTATGTTCCATCAATGCACAAATCCTTAGGTTTAGGCATCGATATCGATGCATAAAGTACGTACTTTTGACCAAGGTATGATGAAAAATCTTTTTCAGGAGCGAGGCAACAGCTTCCAAAGTATCATCTGTATGATTGTCGAACGAGCATCAGCTCGGGCGGCTATATATATGTACATATATGTGTGTGTGTGTGTGCGTGTGTATGTATGTGCGTGTGTATGTATGTGTGTGTGTGTGTGTGTGTGTGTGTGTGTGTGTGTGTGTGTGTGTGTGTGTGGACGTGTATTATAGTGTCTTACGTCCGGGTATCACGAGGATCCATTACTCAGGGCACTTGACACTTGAGAAAGGGACAGGGATAGGGATGGGAGGCCTCCCCATTACGGCGAGGAGGGTAGGAGGAGAGTAGGCAATTGTTGCTGCGTGAAGGTCGCCCAACCCTTTACGAGGAGCATTGCGTGGTGAAAAAGCACATGTGGCAATCACAGAGGTACTTGCTCGTATAGCGTCGAATAAGGCCGGAAATCGAACCGCGGTCTACCCGCGTGCCGACCCACGATCGAGCTGACTGAGCCACCGCGCGCTTAATGTGTGTGTGTGTGAGTGTGTGTGTGTGTGTACACAGCGGAGCAGACGAGACTATGCGCACAGTGGTACCCTACGTTATCGACACCATCTGCTCCACTGTGTACACACAGACACACACACACACACACACACACACACACACACACACATGCACGCACAAACACATATATATACATAGCCGCCCGAGCAGATGATAGTTCGGCAATCATACGGATGATACTTTGGAAGCTGTTGCCTCGCTTCTGAAAAAGATTTTTGGGCTGCCATAATTTTTTTGTAATCAGTAGAGAAAATACTACAGTTTGTTGCTAATTTCGTCCACAATAGAGATTGGTCAAATCGTGAAGTACTCGTACTATTTGCTCTGTAATATTTTTACTTTATCTTTCTGAAAATCCTTACACTCGGCAGCCCTGGATTTTTTGTTTTGCACAAGAATTGCACTATCTAACAAAAAAAAATTGGCCTTAACAGTTATAGGCAGCCAAATTTGTAGCGGGCTCTCGGACTATTTAGAGGCTCCGGCCAATAGCCACGAGCCTCTACTCTGCCATACTCTACTATGAGCGACACTACCACATGGTCTGGCAGCACTGATCAAACCCCAGCACATGGTCCCGCTGTGTATTAAAACTACATCGTAGTTGTGTACACTCTCTTTTAGGCTTTAAACAGTATATTCTATCAAAGTACTCTGACGAGAACGGCCTACACCAGCCTTACCCCCTTTTTTATCTTCAGATATACTTCCCTATCCCTTAGGATTACAAAGATGTCACTGAGCAGTTTTTGGAGGACTTCTTTCAAGCCGAACGATACCTGATTGTCCACCAAACGTCTTGTACGCATTACTGCTAAGCTACTTAGCAGCTCCAATGACAGAGAGGTCACCAAGGAGGAGGACTCTGATACCACGCCAACGAAGGCGAGTAAGATACTTCCGGCTCTGATAGGTTTGGGACACAGGCTCCTAGCCCCTGAGGAATACCCCGGGCCGTCATCTTATCTCACCTCTTTCGTCCATCTTCGCACACCCCTTACCACGTTCAGAGTTAACCTTTAGGGAGTGCTTTTAGCAATACTATTTAAAACTTCTTCCACGTACTTTCAACGAAACTGTTTTTTTTACCGATACAAAGTCTTATCTATGGATAAGAAATCAACAATTAAATTTCAAGTAAAAGAGTTTCATAAAAATAATATTTTTAAATGTTTACTGCCTGCAATAGATTATTATTGGCGTATTGCTCTTTTAAATTATTTTTATGTACGCATAGACAATTTTCTTGGATTTGAAAAAAATTTTCAACTCTTAAATACCAAAACCTAAAAGAAAAAAAAATTTTTGTTTTGTTTTTCATCACTGCACGCAACGCTGGATGATACTGGAAAAGGCAGTGATTGAGTCATATGATCTATACAATAAGACGTGATGAAAGCATCAAGCGAGCTACCGTCTCCAGATTTAACGCACGTAGTAACACTAGAAACCAGTTCGTTCGTTATTCATTAGTATCTTCTCAGACTTTGTTGAAGTATCAGCTAACGTGGTTCAACACAGGCATCTTTGTCAAAATCACTAGTTATACTTAATATCATCTAAAAAAAATGAGTAACGATTGGTTACGTGTTATCAATATACGTGGTATATACAATGTTTTAGAGGGTGAGGGTCTTTCTATTAACCCAGTCTGCAGTGACGAGGAAGACTCGGGACGTGAAGCTGACATTTCCTATGACACATCTGATGAGCCTAAGCCGTTGACTTTTGTGTGTGACAATGATTCGAGTATCTCTACCGTCGATGCCCCTAAGGTATAATCAGTTTTTCAAAAATATATAAAAATGTTTTCTGAAGTGTTGAGATTAAAAATTCACCCTTATAGAAAATGTCCCTGTGTGTCCGTGTACATGTGTATGTCGAATCAGTCATATCTGACAAGCCCTACATTCGATTTCATCAATCTAGGCCTAATATTTATCATTATTACATCCCTGTAGCAGCTTGTAACAAAAATTTAAGTCTCACACTTTATCATTATCAAAGTTGTATTACTGATTTTCAATGTCCGAAAAATGTTTTTTTCTTCATTTGTAGTGTGGAAAAATGTTGAGTAGATTTTTGAAATGGCTGTATCTTATATATCATTGAAATACTTTTTTTATCATTTTTAATCATCTTGATACATTTTACTTCTTTTGTAAAGAAATTTTTTTTCCCAATGCCAGTCATATCTTCGAAAGCCAGTATCAGATTTTAAAAATTTATGTCTTAAAATGCTTGTTATTGTATTCTTAAAAAATCTTAGAATACAATTCAAGTTTTTCACCTCTTCATGTTTATTATAACCCCGGGCGGATCCAGGGAGGGGGTGTCCTGCCCCCCCCCCCCCTGATAGGGTCTAAGCTGACCAACGATATTTTTGTATGCTTCTATTTAATGCACTTCGTCTGTTTGTATATACCGAGTATCTATACGCTAGGCAAGTAACGTCGACAACGCTATCCGTTGGGAGGATATTTGAATAGCTGGACACTGTAAAAAAAAACCTTTAATTCCATGTAAAATGAATGTACATTTATTAGACCGCGTATGCCTTTTGTACAGGATTTAATGTAAAAACTGGAACCATGCTTCCAGTTTTCATTAAATATTCAAGGTTGTTTTTAACAGTGCATGGTGTTAAAGCTAGTGAGGTATGGCATAACCATGTAAAACTAGCTGTTTTGTATAAATTATAATGATACGTTGTCATTATTAAAATTAGAAAAATATCTTCATGAATGCATAATCAGTAGAATCGGGAGTATAGCTGGGTCATTCTACCAAAAACGGTCTTTTTCGAAGGCCGAAATGAATAAACACTTTAAAGGGGTTTTTAATTGTTCAAATATTTTTTTCCTATTGTCCGTGACCCAAATAAGTCAAAATCTTTTGGGCCCTACTGGATCTATAAGCTTTAACCAACCGTAACTTTTGACAAAATAAATATTTCAGACTTCACCAGGGCTGAAAACAATGCTCTTTTCAAGAACTTTAATTCGCGCCCATATAAACTTAAAAATGATGATCATGTAAAAAATTATCACAGCGAATAGTTAAGATCGAGAATTTATCATAAAAAATAAAATCATCAATCAGCCATAACTTTTTACTCAATGAATATTTTTCAACAATCCAAAGTTTAATTAAAAGCTTATCAAAAATCGTTTGATTTGAGCTCTGATGAAGTGAAAAATAATAATCTGGTCGAGAGTTACGGTGGTTTTAAGTGCCTTTTTCAGAAATCGATCGAAACGAATTTTTAGAGTTTGAAGCCTAAAGTACAATCGGCCGTATTTTTTTGCCGGAATCAACATTTTAATCTTCATCAGTGCTTAAACAAAAGCTTATTTCAAGTACTTTAAGATTTTTTTTGTAGACTTGTGATAACTCATCTAGAAAACAAATTATAAGCAAAAGAGTGCCCCTTTTTCTGCATTGATCAAATTTTTTCGTACTTTTCTATAAATTTTCGGAAAAAGCAAAAAAAAAGTTAGTCTTCCTCAATTTTATGCGTGTTCACGAATTTCCTCGTGTTCCTGAATGTGTAGGGAAGAAAAAAATTATATCCTATAGGTGAGCCTCTGATTTAATTTTTTTCCAAAAATAAGGGCTCCAAATTGCAGATGAAAGGTAGAATTGCTCATATATGTACGTTGTTATGAACAATTAATTAGTACGATGACTCCCCATGTTATTGATTGAAAAGAGATTCTTAACTTCTTAGTCGATTTATAAAAGCGTACATTTCTATGATTTTACGAATAGTTTTAGTTTTTTTAATCTCATAAATACTAAATAAACATTTAGTATAATTGCAAACACCAAGGTTGTGCTCCTTCAGTAGGTCGTCTTGGATGATGTTATTGGGCTCATGTAGCGTCTTACATTTTTTTCTGCACTCCCTAATAGCACGAAATATTTCAAAATATTAATATGTTTTAGAATGTTTTAAAAATATTGTATGAATATTTTTTAAGTATGTCTAAGGGTTTTTAGAAAATTTTTTTGGAATCTTTTAAAACTATTTTATTAATGTTTTGCACAAATATTTTAATCCATCACTTATAAATATTTCTAGATAGTTGCATTTCAATATTTTTTATGAGCATGGATGAAGTATTTCAGTAAGATTTTTCGAAATATTTTTAATATATTCATAAAATATTTTTAAAACATGTTAAAATCTCACTAAAAAACCTTTTTTTTTGAGGAATATTTTTGAGTATTATAAGTAAATCAAAAAACTTATTAAATCAGTTAAGTAATTGTTCAATTTCAAGGAATGTTATAAAAAATTATAAAAGCCTGTGTAAATGCAGTGTAAGTTTGGGTCGCTTCGCACGAGTAAGATACTTAGTGAGCTTATAAATGAGTTTTACTTATCTACATGGAGGCACAATTTACTTTAGTTCAGTGGATAAAGCATTGGATTTCCATACACCGGGTTCGAGGTTCAAATCTCCGTGAATGTTGATGGTTTTTCAAAGGGAGTTTTTCCGTTACAGATTTTACTTTAATTTATAAAATAATATTATAATGGATCAATTACGTATGAATTGGGACAATAACAAGTGTATGGATAACTACTACTATACATTTTTAAATTACACAATTATTTTTAAAAATATCATTTTAGTTGTATTGTAAATATTTTATATCAATATATTTTACATACATTTTTTAAAAACATACGGAAAATATTTTGAAACATTATTATAAAACAATTTAATATAATTATTTTTCCTACCTCGGGCACGTTTGCAACCCTGGTACACCCTTGGTAGGAAAAATAAGATTCGCCACTCATGTGCATACGACCAGGGGGATCCCAACGGTCCCTTGGGCGTTGCTTTGCAAGCGCCCTCGGGCCCAGGGACCGCCCTGGAGAGATGCTCGTTTGTGACGAGAACACGATTTCATGTTTCATAAATATTTTATAAATATGTTTAAAACCATTTGAAAAATATTTTACAATGAAAAAGAATATTCATAAAATATTGATTAAATATTTCTGTTTTTTTTCGAGCTGTGTGGGCCCCTGCTTATTAAGTACATCTATATGTCTTTTAAACTTCCAATCAATAAGGCGCCGACTATTTTTTTCAATTTGAATTATTACTGTAATTGAATTGGAGTCTGTTAATGGACCTCGACTGTATGATTCCGTGATGACCCCCCCCCCCCCCCTGACTCGAAGACTGGATCCACCCTTGATTATAGCTATTTTTAATGGTCAAAATACGGTTTTTTGCTTTTATTTGGATGAAATAATTTCAATTTGATTTTCTAAATAGTTGTAGTATCTCATAGATTATTGACACAGTTCTCATTTCTAACAAGCTGACCTGTCGCACGTTGCTGCTTCCTCAGAAGAAAGAAGATTTAAGGAAACTTGTTACAATAAATTATTCATTCTGTCATTTTTACTGAGCCTTGTTTATTGTCAACTGGAAAACATTTCAAAGTGTCTTTTATGTACAAGAGTTACTTCTTAGTCGATAGTAGACTATCTGGTTCACTGCTTACCGACGTACGACGTAACACTCGTTGCTGTACAGTTGTTATATCCATAAACGCCATACTTTAGGGCAGCCCTCACTGCTGAGAAAGCTTTCCGAATAGGCCCAACACGAGCAATTTTTTATTTGTGTTTATTTAAAAATCATGTATCAGGAGATTTTTTTTAATTGGTATGGATAAAGAATGTATTGCTGTAAGCGCCAGTACCCGCTGTTCAAGTGCTTTCAATATTTCCTAAGTTAGGTGACGACTATATTCATTAGTTCTGAACATTACTTCTAACTTCCTTATTTTTATAAAAATAAGGAAGCTCTAAAGTCATGACTTTAAACACAATTTCTCAATGCTGACTTGAATCAACATTTTCTGTTTCCTATTTTATTTTCTAAAAGAACACGAAGATCACAAATTCATCCCTGGATAGTGCTGACTGCGTATTTCGTAACTTTGTGCAGATACAACCGAAGCGAGTTGTCGAAATGCAGCAGAAGTGTGAGACAAAGTTAAAACATCGATTAATAGAACAGCTTTCGCTTTCTTGACTTATAACTGTAATCGGAGGTTTTCGACAGTTTTTAGTTTAGAAGTGTACTGCTACTCATCGGGAGCAGCTTGTTAAGTAGCCTACCACCGCTTATCCAGTGTGGTTTGATAATTATTAGGTAGTTCATCGCCACTTATCAAGAGCAGTTATCTTTATTGTACCATAAAGATTCCATAAATGCATTGACACAGTGTGAAATTGATTGTATAATTGTCAAATAAAAGTAATAAAGCTCAAGCAGTTGTAGTTGTATAGTTATATATTGACTAACGACTAATTGTATGAAGGATAATATTGATAAAAGGAATTATGTACAAGATTATATTGAAAGGATAAGATCGAAAGATATTGAAAGAATCAAGAAAACAATAATTACTAAACGAGACAGAGATTTTAATCTTAAAGTGAGTTTACTTATATTTCCACATATATACCTTTTTCTCTACTATCTAGTAAATGAATAAATTAATAAACAAGTAGTTGGACATTTGCTAGTTCCACGACCCGTATGGGAGTGTGAGACCAGTCAACGACATTTTCAATATTTGATGGAAATAAAGTTAAATAACAAATAATCATCATTAAACAACCTATATGCATTTATGTTTGGGTGTACTTTCTTATGTATGTAAATATGTATGAATTCACTTGAAATGATACCTATGGATGTTTGTATGTATGTGTATAAATTCATACATATATCTTATATTATATATCTTATATTATATAGTTGTATTGACTGGATTCAGTCACCCCCCCCCTCGCCCCCCCCCAATATTTTTGAGCCCCCCCTCAAAATAAGGTTAAATTCTCAAATTTCTCCGTTAATTTAACGTGATAAAAAAATCCTACAAAATAGCAGCCCCCCTCACCCTTCTTCAATATTCTGAGTAGCCCCCACTCCGGTTCTCCCTCTGGCTCCCCTCCGGCAAGTCCAGGATACCTATCAAATAATAGTATTATCATTTTTTTTTGACCGTTGACTTCATGTTTTTCGAAGGTGTTTTTCAATATCTTATATAATACAGTTGAATTGACTGGATTCAGTCACCAACTCCCCCCCGCGCCCTCTTGCCACTCCTCAATATTCTGAGTAGCCCCACCTCCGGTTCCCCCTCTGGTCCCCCCTCTGGTTCCCCGCCGGCAAGTCGAGGAGGCCTATCAAATAATAGTGTTATTATTATTTTTTGACTGTTGACTTCATGTTTTTCGAAGGCGTTTTTCAGTAAAGTAC
>JAPYYV010010965.1:0-11041 GCA_030522625.1 Copidosoma aretas | reverse complement strand
TGGGTTTAATTGCTTGAATTGTATAGTGTATTTTTTGAATTTCCCGCCTAGTTTTTATCGTTTTTGGCATTTGCGACATTTACGACATTTACGACGCATGTACGACATAAAATACATTCACGACACGTGTCGTGTAATTATTATAAATTACGTGTATTTATCCACCACTGCTGCCCGGAGCCCGGAGTTGTGCAAAATTCCTCAATTCTGAAACGTGGACTGAAACTCCAGGTTGTGCACAGAGGAATGCGGAACGGAGCAGAGAGCAAAGTAGAGAGTGTTTTGCGTCGCAGTACTCGCAGTATAATAGAGCAGTCTTTTACAAGTATATAGGTACTATATAGTTCGCGTCACAACAAAACATCAGCAACAGCGGCGGCAGCTTCCACTGGTCCATACTGTGGCTGTCATTCACCGATGTTGTCCAGGCCGTTCTAAGTGCCGCGGTCTCTAGGTGAGATTTGGTTTTTTAAACGGGAGCGAGGGAAAGAGTCAGTCGCGGCGGCGTCGTGCTCACACCATTGTTTACGTCCGACCCTATTTTTAGGTCTCGAGGCACCGAAATAGATTTGCTCTATCGTCGTCATCGTCGTCATCGTCGGAGCAAGGAGCTGTGCAGCTGCCGCTCGTGCTCGCGGTAATGCAGGACTTGAACTTTTCACACTGAGTCGAGTTTCTGCCAACACATCCGTCACACTGGAGTCCGAGAAGGTAAACGTCAACCAGAAGGGGGCCATGGTGGTCCCCTACGACTGGCAGACGACCAAACAGAAAGTTGCTCAGCGAAGCCAGTACCTGCTGGAAATGGGGCAGTGGTGAGTGCCAGCTTCTTATTAGCTCAGAGTTTTTCATTCACCCCTACCATTCATATTCGCTTTGTACGTACCTCTTATACCCCTAGGTCGGACTGTAAGTTTATCGTCGGCCAAGAGCCAAACCAGCAGATCGTGGACGGACATAAAGTTTTCCTGGCCATGTCCAGTCCTGTATTTGAGGCAATGTTTTATGGAGGCATGGCTGAGAAGAATGACCCGATCCCCATAAGGGACGTCCAGCCAGAGGCTTTCAAAGCACTGCTGGAGTACATTTACACTGACAAAGTCAATCTGGGCTCCTTTGAGCTTGCCTGTGAACTGTGTTACTGCGCAAAAAAGTACATGCTACCGTTTCTCGTCAAAGAATGCACCGAGTATTTGTGGTCCGATTTGTCGCCCAAAAAAGCTTGCAGGGCTTATGAATTCGCCAAACTGTTCGAAGAGCCCGTTTTGATGGACAAATGCTTGCATATTATGCGTACAAGAACTAAAGAAGTTATCAACGAGTCGAGTTGGGATGATGTTGAACAGGCAACAGTTTTGACTCTCTTGGATCAAGATGCTTTGGACATAAATTCAGAAATGGATTTATTCAATGCTGTTGAAAAATGGGCTAAGGCTGAGTGCATCAGAAAATCTCTAGATGTGTCTGATGCTAAGTCTTTGAGGTCTGTGATTGGAAATGCTTTGACCAAAATCAGATACCTCACGTTGAGTCCGCAAGAATTCGCAGAGGGACCTGGAAAATCGCCGTTACTGACACAACACGAGGCTTTTGCACTTTTGATGAACATTTCTTCTCGAAACAGTGAAATATCCATGCCTGAAGCATTTTCCACAAACACGCAGAGAAGATTTAGTCTACTAGTTATGAAAGTGTTGAATCCTGATTTTTCTGTGAGTTATTTTGTTACTCAAGCTTATTGGTTTTAAAAATTTCTCGTATAAAATAACTAATTACTATTATTCCTAGAAGAAGAGAGCTCAACCTAAAACCATGTTTGGGAAACTTCCTTATGACATTGAAGAGCGCCCGATTAATTTAGTTACATCTTCATCCATTATTCCATTTCTTATTGCTGGAGAACATCCCAGCTCTAGCCAGGAAGCTGATACTCTAAGAAGACAGATTGAGGAAAACAGCATCAGTTCGCAAGAAAGACCAGTTGTAGAAAGATTAGCAGTAGCGCTCAATGAATATCGCGATAGTCAAAAATATTACTGCATCAGAACAGTGGAACAACAATCAGAAGTTTATAACGACAACATTTTAGACTGCACTCTTACGTTTGTTGTTGATAAATCAATATGTATTGTAGGCATACAAGTACCCGCTCAAATTTTAAACATGGTACGTATGGTAATTCGATTTTTTAATTAAATTTTTGTTAAAATGATTATAATTTTTTTCAGGTTCACGATACTCAACCTCCAAAGTCATCGTACACAGAAATATTATATGCCCATCTACTTGACTCTTTTGGTACACGTTTAACGTACACTCATTTTAGCACAAAAGTAGAAGTTCAAGAATTAATAGAAGTTACTTTCAATCGACCAATAATGGTTCAAAAAAATAAAGTAATAAGTTTGATTACAATGAAAACTTGAAAGTAAAATTTAAATATTTAATTCAAAACCATGTGTTCATTTTTTGCAGTTGTACAAAATTGGTGTTGTATTCAACAGAGATGGCTGGTACCCACTGGGACGTTGTAGTCAAAGTATAATCTGTGATAGCGTCCTGTTCCGCTTTGGAACTGGCAATTCGAATGACACAAATCGAGATGGTCTAATAAGATCTATTGTTTTTACATATCGTTAAGTATAAACGAAAAATTTGGTATTTTATTACGTATGTAGGTTTGTGATAAGGACAATGAATCATTTACTTTCTTTGAAAAACTAAAATGATTTTTTTTTTCAATAACGTGTCACTGTTGACAAACAAACAGGGAAACATCTTTGTACAAATTTCAATGTATCTAATTGTTAAATGTAAATCATGAACGTGAAATTTTATATTTGTTTCATTTACGAATTCATAATCAGTTTTTAAAAGATGATGTTTTTTCTTCTTTATGTTTTTTTATTCACTTTGTAATTTAAGTATCCATTTTTTGTGCAATAACATACAAAACTAAGCTATAATTTAATTGAAAAGATTTATTTGAAAAACTATGATCTTATTTTATTAATAAAAAAAAATATGTATTATACGTGGAAGTTTGAATTTTTTTCTCACTTCTATAGTTGCACGTTGATTTATCCTCAGTATTCAAAAAGCCGGAGGTACAACATCAAAGTAATTGAAAAATGAAAAATCATGGTTAAAATTTTTAGTACAAGTTATGGTTTTTTTTTTACAAATAATGAAGTGATCATGCGGCAAATAAAATTATTAAGGCTATAATAATCTGATTACTGTTTTCATTTTCAAACTTATTTGATTGTTAAATACAGTATTTAAAAGAAGGAAAGCGTATTTGATGAAAATTTATTTATTATAAACAATAATGCTTAAAATATCGATAAGTAAAATATAGTTACAGAAGACTGTAAGAAAACAAGACTAGATAAATTAAATTTCAAGTGCCAACAGTTTACACTTTTGAAAGTTAGTGAAATTCCTCTTAACAATAATAGTTCTGGTCTAATTTCCGTGCACGCATTGTCGCACGAAAAGAATCGCAGCTATTTGAAATATCATTTGTATGTATTTATATATATATTACTTGAAAGTTTTTCTCCAACTTTCGAAACATCAAAAGACGCACCAATGTCGAGCTTACAGAAAGCTCGATAGTAAGTTTCTATTATCGTCGTTAATAAGTTTTTACAACTTTTGATTTTACAATTCATAGAAGGCCTACGGCGAGAAGTCCTTTCACCTGTTCGGTGTTGTACAAGTTTATATAGAAAAAAGTACACGCGTTTAGAGACACGCAGATCGACGTAAGCAGTGAAATACACTCGCAAAAGGTTCTTACTCGTCGTTGGCGAAAAAAAAGAATCGACAAGACTCGTGATTGTTTAAAAATCACTTCTTATTCATAAAGATGATTTACTCATTTTGTGTTGTAATATTATTTATTAATATAATATATATCTTATCATTTTTTATTTTTATTTAAATTTTCAATTGTTAGTTTTGATTTGTGTAGTTAGGGTGCTCATATCCACGCGAACAGTTGTCGATGCTCAACGGCAATTCTTATTCTGAACTTTCTAATTCAGGGCTTAATTAACCGAGTCGATTAAATTACATTTTTTATTTTGGGACTATTTACACACTTGGGTTTTTCTTTATTATGTTTTTCTCTTCTGTTTTTTTTTGTTTTTTTGTTTTGTTTTTGTTTTTAAGAATTGTGCGTTCCATTACAGCTCACGTGTATCATCTATTTCGAGTCACAAATTTTACCGGATAAGTATCAGAGGTTTTATGTCAACCTAAAATTTATCAACACGATAAGTCACCGGATAACGAATGATCGTAAAATATCGCAACTTTCGCTTAACTATATTTCTGGCTTGTCTAATAGAAAACTATAAGTATATCATGCAACAGTTAAATCGCGTATTCGTCATAATTAAATTGGGAGTTTTTCCCCTTTTTATTAGATTCGTGAGCACCCTCTCCAGATCAGAGTCCAGATTACGCAGTGCCGAAACTGCCGAATTGCCGATTGGACTGCAATGCACGCACTTCTCTTGGCTTGTACACACACACTTTTTGGTTTACCTCGCTTTTCTCTTTCACTCTGTTTGTATATATATTATAATATATATATGTATAATTGGGCGTTCTTTATTGTTCGGAACCGTTCGGTGCGTAAAATTTAACAGAGAAAAAAAAGCATTCCTCCAAACTTTACACTTCAAATAGGATTCCTGCAAGGCTCGTCACAAGAGTATAATATCGCATAAAACGCTTCCCTTCCTTCATCTACGTAATAAGTACAACTTTAAGCTAAGCGATCACAATTCTATTATGAAAATTCAATTCCTTGCGTATGTTACGCGCAAAAACATCACGATAATACTCGTACCTATATACTCTTCCTTCTCTTTCCTCAAATTTTTTAAACGTATACGTGCAGGACAAGAAATTCGTAAGTCGAATTTTTTTTCTTACACACACACACACACACTTCAACCGCTCGAGTTGACTTTCATGATTTTTCTTAGATTTATATACAACGTACTTACGTATATATATATATATATATATATATCATGGCATTCGTTTATTAGATTTATTATTATCATCATTATTTGGCAGCTCATTTTAAAATATACAATATATATTTTATACATATATATCTCTCACTAAAAGGTCTTTAAAAACGATCGAGGCTCTCATTGTTATTTTTTATATTGAAGTGGGAAGGGAGAGCGGCGAAGATGCATGGATGAGGGGGATCGAGGGGTATCGAGGGGTATCGATGTCATCATAATTATGCAATCAAGGGGAGGAAGGACAATGTGGAAAAATCTCGAGAGACGAATTCACGCAGCTCCACCGGTCGAGGGGGCTCAGACAGATATCTCCTGTATCTGTATCTGGACCTTCTTCTTGGCACTGCCAGGCGTACCCGGGATCTTGAGGATGCCCGGGCAGACGATGGGCGGGATGGGCGGGGGCGGGGGCTCGAGCATGTCCTCGTCGAGCACCGCCATGGTCGCGTCGAGACAGGGGGACGGCGTTCGCACGGGGCTCGGGCAAAAGTACGAGCCGAGGGAGGAGCCGCGCTGCAGGTGCTCGTACTCCTGGAGCTGGTGCAGCCCGAGCTCCAGCTCCTCGACGAATTTGCCCTTGCGCGGGGCGGGCGCGACGGGGCTGCCGCTGTCGCTGTTCGAATCCGTCGCCCCCTCGGCCTGCAGCACGAAGCTCGAAAGCGAGCGTTTGGCCCCCATCAGCTTGTTGGGACCCTGATGCAAACTCGTTGGCAGGTCGCGCATCACCCCGTCCGTGCACGCGATCTCCAGGAGTTCCTCCTTCTTTTTGTCCTGCATGCCCAGGCTGCCAGCTATGCGCTGTTTTGGAAAACATTTGAATTATTGTTTATCTATATACGTGAACAAATTCATGGGACTCAATAATTTTTGTGGGTCTGAAGTATATTATATCTTGTACCGAGTCAATGCCCGCGGCGGCTGAGCTCCCGTTTTTGTCGCGCTGGTGATAGATCCTCGCGAAAATCAGGATGTTCAGCAGCAGGAGGAATGTACCCACGGCTATTGTCACCGTCAGGGCGGCGGTGTGGCTTTGATAGTGCTTCGAGGCGATCTTCTGGAGGACGTTGTCGGGTCCAGGCTTGAGGTCCAGATTACTGAGACAATATTGAGCAGAGTCAGCGAATGAATCAAATGCATTTTTATCATCAATATAATCATCGTACCTCGGGGAAGTGGTGGCGGGCTCGGGCAGGAGATTGGCGCTGAGGTTGGTCGTGCAGTCGGTGGCGGGGGTCGCAGTGCTGCTGCTGGACGCAGCCGCCGAGCTGGATATCGAGGGCTCGGTAGGCGAGGGCAGTGGCAGGGGCGGCGCGGGTATCGGCATCACCATCGATTGAGGGCGCACCGCGCCTTCGTATAGACCGGAGCTCTCGGCCAAGTGGTGGTGGCGCATGCTGATCTCATACCCCGGCCGGTGCAGTTGCGGTAGCAGGTTTAGCCAGAGACTCATCTTGTGGCCACGGTAGTGCGAGCGCATCTCCGGGCTCGGGCCGGTCTCCAGGTAGAGCTGGAAAGTTTTTACGTCAATGAGATCCATAATTTCGATGGAAAAGACGATGATTTATTTTCTGATCTATTATCTGGAAGTATGGGCTGAACATTAACACGAAAAATTATTTTTTTGCATTTTCGTTTATTCACAGAATACTAAGGTTTTGAACCTTTTGTCTTATACATACGATATTACTGAAGTACAGTGACGTTTTAAATTAATTTTGAACATATAAATACCTATATATACATATAATAAATAACATTTTGGCTAGTCAAGAAACGAAATTGACTAAAAAAAAACAAAAAACAACATAAAGTTACTAATTATTGCTGCTCTGTGTTGAAGTGACTGTAATATCTTTTAAATATTGTGGCTTCTACACACATCTAAGTGATGTCACCAAATTAATAAAAAAAGTTAATCCCAATCATAGTTCACTTCAATAAAAATTCATTGAAAACTTAAAACATTTCTATTTGTTAATTTTTGCGACCCTAAAAAATGTATTGAAAAGAAAAAAATTATTTCATACCGAGAGTATGAAGAATAATTCATTGGTTTGAGTAAAATAATTACAATTATACCTTAAATTATCGATATAGTGGAAAGAGTATTTGAACGCAACATTGCTTCTACTTTGTGTTTTTCATCTCTGAGAGCTCGGTCAACGATTAGATATGTTGGTGAATTCTGTTCACAAGTTAGTCATCTGTTTGGTACAATTTTTACAATCTATTTTAAATACGACTTCAAATAAATTTTAGTTTTGTTGTTCTACATGTTGATAGGTGCTGCCATAGTGACTAATTTTTGTTTCTAGAGACTACACCTCATTCAGTATGTGATCTATCAATTCGTCGGCGCTGACTTCTGATGGTGCTGCTGGAAGGATCTGCCGCATGTTACCACATCCCTTTGACTGATTAAATTTTTCTCTTTCCTCTTTTAGTCTCTTTTCAAGAACTGAAACAATAATTTCAACATCAATTGGTTGAATACTTGATCTTTACTAAGTTGTAATAGGTTTCTTTGGCTCCAAAAAGGACTTTAAACCTATACATGTAAAATTTACAAATAAATAGATTCATTTGTTAAAAACCAGAAACAAAAAAAAAAACAAAAAAAAAAAGAAGTCGCATCATACATTTTTTGCAGAAAAATTAAAGGACTCACGATTAATGTAAGAGTCTTGTTCGTGACTGGATCGCTTATTCATTTTCTTAGCCGCTCTGTACTTCAAAGAAACTGTAGCGTATTCCCGCTCTAGGATCTGCAAGCGCCGTAGGGCTTGTTCTTTTTCTTTCAAGGCTTTTGCCTCGTTGGTAAGGCTGGTTTCGAGCTTTTTGTTCAATGTCCTAGGCGAATCCAGCATCACGCTGGAGTTACTTTTCATGTTTTTCTCGTCGCCAAGCCGCGCTTTCTTCTCAGGAGGACCGGCGTCGACGTTGCTCCTGGACTCTTCATCGTCATCCTCGGATACCGGTTTCATAGTGACGGCAGACATACAATCAGAGCACATATTCTAAACACAGCAGATATTGTGTGATATTTAATTAGCTGAATAAGTTTATTTTTGGTTGGTTGGATTGATTGAGATCATGGTCCACTCACCCTTGAAAAGAACTCAGATGAAGTAGTCGAGTAGTCGTCCTCGTCTAACATCAGGTTGATATCTTCCGATACCGTTAATTCAAGAATCTGTACCGAGTCGTTCGACGGCTGACTAGCATTATTAGCAGACATTTTCTCCGCCATGAACACTTGAACCCTCTCTGCACCGTGCGACGATGATGACTAAGTATATCCTCTTTTCTGCTCCTAAAAATTAGATTTTATAAGATTAGAACGAAGTAAACTCATTCTAGAGATGCTATTCTCACACTGTATAAGTACGATCAAGTAGAACAGTTCAACCGTCAGTTATAGTACTCTGACGCTGATACTCGGTAGCGCGCCGCGCTGTACACAAACAAGTGCATACTGCATGATGCATTTGAATGTACATACATTAATTTGTGCTAACCATCACCATGTAATATCATACACATTTGAAACTTTTATTTGAACTTTTTTGCCGACAGGACTGCACGGCTCCGTTTTTATTTTAGTTCGTAACGTACTTACGGAAAAAAAGAGCAGGGGAAGGAAATAAACTTCAACCGATAGAGTGCAAGGGGCATACATATATTATGCGCCAGTATAAATACATGCATAAGGAACCGAAAAATTAAAAAACCCGAGACGAAAGCCGCGAGAAGCACACTGCTTTTTCAGCGCGAGTGACATCGTGGGATCGTAAAATCGTAAATAGCAATAATAATGGGCACCAGACAGACTTACCTGTTTCTCGTCTTTTTCACGAAGATTCAGTTGCTCCAGGCTCCGATCGGCGTGTTCTTTGTATGGCTCTTATCACTGCAGTGGATGCGCGCAAAGTCGCAAGCGGAAATAATACAAGATGGGAGATGTGGGAGGTCTATAGCTACCAGTGTTACTTATTAAGTATCACTTTAGTAAAATATAATAAGTAAGTATGATGGCGATGCTGCTGATCTTCAACTGAGACTAGAGGAGCTGCGAGACCCTATCAATTGCCACCATGATAAGTATATATATACTGCACTTTCTCCTTCTCTCTCTCTCGCTGCCGTTCGATCTTTTCAAACCAAGTCGATTGAAATTTGGAACGTTCGAATCGGCACGCTCTACATTTCAGAAAAACAAGAACAAGAGCATGTCGAAATTTGAAAAACATGAAAGCGCATCTTTCATAAATGTATCTATTAGTTGAAAAATCTTAATGTCACAGGAAATAAGTCTCTCGAGAGATAGAACGGATTTTCGCACTCGATAAATGGGATAGCGCGGATTCATCAAATATATTAATGGGAATGTATACATTTTGTGTTTGATGTTGCGTCCTAAAATACGAGCCAAAAAATTTAAATAGCTACAACTTTAACATGTGTACTTGACATATATTTTGTCGTAAATGTCAATGTCTTACATGATAAAAACGACTTTTTTTTTTAAATTACTGTTTCTCCGATTTCCAGAAAAGTATTCAATACACAGAAATTGTTATTTAATGAGACATACAAATTTTTCTCGTGGTGTGTAAACTGTACAAAGACGTAGGGTATAGGTACCTATCTACGAGATATAAAATTGATTGGATTACATTTACTTGAGCTAGTTGGGAAACTTAGTTGGGTACATACGGAGTTTACAATTACTCGCGTAATTTAAAGTATTCGAATCAGACTAATTTGTCGATAAAATTTTGTTAAATCAAATTCTTAAAGACTAAATACTTGGTCATTTTGTCGGTGATTGAATTTTTGGCATTGATGAAAATATGAGATACTCCCGCGGAGCAGTTGCGTTGCGCTAAAAATGATGACAAGCAGCAGTTTCGCACCGATGGATCGGTGAAACTTAAAATAACAATAAATAAGAAAAAAATAGGTGCTGTCAATTTTATGATTAGCTTGTGGCTCAATCTTATGCAAGTCCCTCTTGTACTTGAAATTAAATAGTCTCTACTTAATTAATGAAGTTTATTAATAATAGTACAAACAATAGCTTGTATAAAGGTCATGTTTTCTCAAACAATGAGCAGCAATCGAGTGTTATACAAGCACATAAACAAGTCAAGTCCGGTAAAAAAAATGGAGCATAAAAAAATTCTACCGCACGGATTGACATTATTATTATGCTGTCTCGAGAAAAAAAAATTGAAAATACGTCGTTTCTATCATTTTGCGCTAGTTGAACATTTTTACGTATTATACATGAATAAAATAATGATAATAATAATAATAATCCATCGTACCTGATTGATCGAATCATAACTGTCCCAGAACGGCGGATTCGAGACGTCCAGATCGGCTGTCGCGGACCACGCGACCGAGTTCATCGACGACACGGCCGCACCGTTCGGATCTCTGAAAAAAAAAAAAAAAAAAAAAAAAAAAAAAAAAACATTTCGCACTGCAGCTCTACGGTTATCGTTGTCAAGGAAGCTAAGAGGAAAAGTGGGCTCGTCCAATCGTTCCGTTTGCAGGAAAGTCACGAGTGGCGAGACGAAGTTGTCGCGGTTGTCGTCGCTGCATATGTAAGTACAAGTTTCAGAGTTGTGCACCCAGAAAATAGCTTCGAGCGACATTTTCTCTCTCTTTTGTTCAAGGAAACCAAAAACCAAGCACCATATCTTAAAATATTGAAGGGATCACTCGATTCGCTGCAGATCACGTCGTGTCCGTACGAACTGGGTGATTTCGTTACACACGAGGTTTTGAGAAAAATGAGTGGGTGATCTACTGTTGCAAAAAAAGCCGACGATTCATCAGCTACTCGAAAATTCGAGCAACTTTGTTCAGCCGCCCCATCGTAATCAAGATACTCGTGCGGAATTCCCGGTGCCCGACTGCGCGGCTCATTAAAAGCCGAGCACTATGGGCGCAGCAAAAAAAAAAAAAAGAAGAAGAAA
>JAPYYV010010964.1:0-11042 GCA_030522625.1 Copidosoma aretas | reverse complement strand
CCAAATACTGGGTACGTAAGGAACCCAATGGAACCTATATCTGGACAGCAGTTTAGCACGCCTCGAGCCGATAAATATTTTTTGATTGAAGATTAGACATGTTATCATCATAATTTTTGTTATGCTGAATTCTTAGGTATCTAAAGATTGCAAATAAATTTTGTTTTCTCTTTTTGTTCAAGTTTTATTTCGAAAATATAGCTTGTCCAACTACTGGTTCCATTTTCGGTCTTGTCCAAGTACTGGGTACTTTACCTTATGTTTTGAAACGTAAAAAAAAGTAGTTATGCTCAATCCTGAGTTTTATCACGAGTGTAATCGCCATGTATATACCTCTCTGTATATTTACATCAAGTAGCCGTTAATTCATGAGTACCGTATACGTCATAGCACAAGATTCAGACATGGATATTTAGATTCTTTCTTCTATTTAATTTGTGAATAAAATATTTTTTCAATGAATTCTTTGCTCTGAATTCACGCGATTTGATAAATTTGTTATCATTTTAGTTACTAGAGACCACTAAAAAAATATATTCTTCAGCCAAAAAACAATATTTTGCACTTAAAAATTTTAACTATTTTATTTCTTATCTTTTTTAACTTCCAATTGAAAAATTTGTACTATATGGGTCCAAACAGATATATACAAATTATAAAAGTAACAAAGTCTCTGACACTCTAACAAGCTGAAAATTACAATGATGTAAAAAATTTTTAAGTACTTAATAGAGGGTTAAACTCACTGATGTCGCACCCCAACCAGAAACCACAGCTGGAAGGTCATTTTCGTTGATGTTGTAAGTTGGTAATCTAACCGGTTGTACAACTTGATTAAATTTGATGGTTTCGTTCACTTTTATAAGACCGATGTCATGCCTCCGCAATAGTAGCGAAAAATCCGGGTGCATAATAATCTTATCGGACTTGTACACTGTTCCCGTTGCGTTCAATTGATTCGTTCCAACGTGAATGTCCAGCTCGTTGGTGCTGAAATTTTTTAATTTTTCATCCTGACACCTCGATGCAAAAATCAAAATAAATTTGAAGATAAGTAAGCTGGGGTTCGTACAATCCGTAGCAGCAGTGAGCAGCAGTCAAGATCCAGCGATTGTGTATTATGGCACCACCACAGTAGTGTTTTTTGTAATGGCGTATGGAAACTTGGTACGGAAAAGCTCCGATTGGAGCAATTTTACCGCCTACTATACGAGCGCCAAGTCGATGTTGATTTTCCGCTGAGTCACTTGTGACGTTCGATTGGCTAAATCCTTTGGGTGCCATTATTGAAGGATCAGAAGAATGAGTTGTATATAAAATTATCAAATTCGAAGAGAACAATTACTATTGAGGATAGTCGACGGAAACTTTTATCACTGTACAATGTATAAATGTAAATATGCTCGAACAGTATTCATGATAAATGCATACATTCTTATTGCATTTGCACGAATGTATAACATTTTTTGTAATCTATTGGACATCTTACCTCAACTTTATCAAACGCATTTTACACAACTGTAAAGTATCTTAGAAATAAAGAAATGATAAAACTTAGCAATAGTAGACTACCCCATAACAATACAAAATGTATTGATTATATAATAAATATTAAGTAATATAGAAATTACCATAGTCAATTGTAAATAAAGTGAAGAGTAATGTTCTCAAGAATATCTTCATGGTCAGCGCTACTGAATCGTTGATGGACTACTGTTCTTTAATACGGCTTACAATAGTCTAGACATTCCGATAAAGAGCTTAATGATACATCAGATTAAGAATTGATATGTCAAGTCGATTTACGCCGGTGTGTTGCTATAAAAAGAGGTTTCAACACCTGTGAATACTTATGCAATCTTTATTTAGTTTTCGTAAATTATTATGTATTGAGCTGCTATTAACTTATGTTCGTGAATTATGCTAATCTAATTTTGAGAAAAATCCAGAAATACTGATATTTTTAATAACTTTTTATGAACGTATCATTGTTAATTCTGATCGTAAATTGTGTTTTAAATCTTCATTCATTTTATAAATTCATAATTTAATTTGTAGTTAATTATTTTACATCAAAGCTCATGTGATGTTAGTTTTTTTTTTTTTGTAAGTAACTTTTTACTAATCCATTACTTGATGGAAGTATCCAAATCTAATAGGTAAAAGTAGTTTTTGAAAGGGGAAGTTTGGAGGAGACTTATTCACTAACATGATGTAATTTTTTGATATCTGGTTTTATTTGCAACGTTTCGCTGTAATTTACATGACCTTTCAGACAACATACTGTATACGAAATCTGTAGTATTGCAAGCAATCGATTATTATATAAAATTTTTTTGTTTGCCCTCGCTAAAAGTTCGTGTTTTGTCTACCAGTAACATATAACTTCACAATATTATAATTCAGTAAAACACGAACATTTGAGCAAGGATATACAAACAAATAGCATATGTACCTAGGACAGAAAGTAAACTACCACCGCTCGTCTATAATTAACTACAGTCACACGAGCGATGACTAGTTTACTTTCTGTCCTGGGTACGTAATATACTATTAGACTATTGCCTGATAAGGCCGTGTAAAATACGACAAAATATTGGAAATGAAACCAGTTGCCAAAAAATTATATCATATTATTGAGTTATTTTCGACCTCAAAAAGGAAAAAAACGAGAAACTACTTCCATTCATTACACCTGCGGGGAGAAAAAACGACATAAGTAACTTGGACACAATTAAAAACTTTGTTTGCTTGAAGTTAATTAAAATTTTAATGAAAAAGATGTCATCTATTATTTACATTTAATTTATATTTTAAAATATTTAAAATATGAATCAAAAGTGGATTACATAGTGATCCACTATTTACATGCGTTCAGTAAACTCTCCATGTCTAATAATTTTAGATAAAATATTTAAAAAAAATTCAATGATCCTTCTTAAAACATGTAAATCTTAATTTTTGGTGATAAAATCGGTGAAAATTTAATTACTTTAAAGAATTAATATTAAAAAATTGCATGCAAACATAATGCGAAGAGTCGTAGCTTTACAGAAAACGAAATTTTGTACGTTTTTAATAATCGTAATCTTCCTTACACAATACTATTTGCTTTTACCTTACAAGTTTGTACATAATTTAAGAATGTAGAAAAATTAAAGAAGTAATTATGCATATTCGTATATTTTGTAAATTTATTTCGACTATTGGTGCTGCTCAAGCGATAAGGAAATTCAAACCTATCCCAGTAGAATCATTTAAACCTTGGTAGTTGGAGCTTGGAAGTATAAAATTTAGTATTAAATATGAGTATATCACTGAACTTATGATTTATAAAATAGTAATAGAAGAATTTCGATGTATGAACATGTATAGAGCTCTCCAACCAAAATTATCTATCCTAAGTGATTATTCTAATCGTGAAAATGACTATTCAATTGGTAAAATTAAAAATACGCAACTGTAAATGTTTATTCAAACAATAATTCTTAAGAATAGTTTTCGATCACCAACATATTTATTGAAAACGTTGGCTCAAATATTATTTATTGTATGTCTCGAATTTTGAACATCCTCGGTCATTACGCTGATATACAATTCTTTTGACATTATCAACATTACTATAAGAATATCATAAAAACATGATGGAATAATCACACTTCTAATTGTAAGTATAAGAGGTAAAAGATAAGTTTGAATGCAATATACAAGTTAAGTACGAAGTATGAAAGATAAATTGTTGTTTTCGTCAAATTGCACAAAAACCATGAATAGATAACGTCGTATGTTCGAGTATCAAAGCAGTCTCCTTATTCTTTATGAGTTTCATGTTTCCAAATATTTGTTCTCTATTGGGACATTTTTGGTCAGCAAAGTTGTAAAATGTCCCTGTACTCTTTCTCATTGAAGTCCACATTGAAGGTCCCAATTTTACAACCAGCGCTTCCTCACATTTGCTCTGATCTGATATACTTACTCGAAGATAAATCATGCTGTATTTATAAACGAGCTCTTGTAATACTATGTACTTATATTTCTGTTCACGATCATTCCACGCATGAATGATATTTGTGTATTGAAAGATAAAAGATTAACCATGTTAATTCGATTGAAGTTCCTTGATAACCGCTTGACTTCTGATTCATGATTTATGAATCTGGTTCACAAGTGCGTATTTTGATTGTTCAAGTCATTTCCTGAATTCTTGGCCGTCTGACTCGAGTCGAGCGAATGTTCATTCCAAATCGGGCGAGCGGGTTATCTTAGAATGGAAGAATTTGGAATTCCTCCAGTATATGTCAGGATTATTTAATTAAATGACTTGAAGCAACTCAAATTTTTCCATCTCACGCAAGTATTTTTCATGCATTCATCAAATGTATTCGATTGCAAATGTATTTTATATTAAATTGTTCATCGAGTTTACTTTTCACGTTCTACATAGAGATGGAATTGCTGATAGAAACTATCACTTGTGGTGAAAGTAATGCAGAACTAGAAAATAGTATTTAAAATACCAAAGAATTCGCTGAGCTTAAATCCTCGTTTGGTTACAGATGGCAGCGGATACATATGGTCTCTTGTGATACTCGAACAAATGATTAGACAATTTTCTGCAATTTTTGTACCTCCACTGTGCGTTACATCATATCTATGTATCATACCGTATTTAGGTACAAATTATCTCTCTCCAGTCAATAAATTCCTTATAGATTAGATCAAAAATTTGCAACAAATAAAAAGTTCGTTGTATTATTACTCCCTCGAACATCAACATGGGAGTTCAACAACTACATTTAAAGTGTCTGTTGTAGGTGATTCGTATCTATATTTGGGTTCGATGTAAGGAATTATATTTAAATGAATAAGATAGTGATGAACAGTCATGTTTTTATTATTTTGGCATTTGACTTGTGTTTTCATTGGTTATGCTTCAGTTTATTAGTAGTAGATTCTAATACCTTCGTGTATGTGTAGAAGCGGCGATTTAGGAATTATACGTACAACAGGCATAAAGGTTACATTTTTCCATAGAAATCCATAATTAAATTGTTAGAGGGGGAAGTCTGCAGTATTGACAGGGTTCCTAGTCATTTTTCCAAATGACCATTCTTCCGATCGACCCTTTTTTCGATGATCTTTTCTGAAGGGATAAATTAACAACAACTAAAAATGCATGAAAATATCCAACAAAATGTGTAATCTTGCGACGATAGCTTCGTATTAATGCCATATTTTGATGAATTAACGTGATGTTACGGCTCTTGCTTGTCCTTTTATTAGCTTACCGATAACGTATACTACATGTAGCTTAGTCTGTAAACGCGCCTATTATACGACTACCCGTTTTACCAACGTGCACGGTGCACGCAAGAGTACACAAATGCTATGTGTCTATGAGAATTCTTTGTCATCATAAAAGCATTGCCATAAAAACGTGACAGTTGGATCCTCTGCCTTTTTCTTTCAAGGCTGAGAAAAGACCGATCCCCCAGAACAACGTCTTCGAATCGATGCTCTAGCTTCCAGCTTGGATAATCCTAGCTCGTTAAGTTTATAACTTTTTTTTTCCTTAAATTTTTGAGAAGACGAATACAATTTGCATAAAAACAAAAGGGCTCTTGGAAAAGGGGCTAGCCAGGAATCTGGAGTTTCCCGGTGTTAGCCCGTGGAACGGTAAAAACAAATGTTGGATAATCCTTATACGAATGGATAGGTGTAAGAAAGACGAGCCGAAGACAGGGGCAATAGATCAGAGGCCTAAATTTCCATTATCTCGTGCGTTGAAGTTCTGATTTGCAGCGTGGGGTCTGTCATAGCGGATGGATAGAGAAACGGGGGAAGAGGCGATATTGATCTGGAAAGTTTTTGCGGGTAATATTTTGAGCGAAGTATTCTTATAAAAGAAAGGTAGCCGACGTTATAACCTTGTTACAACCTCTTTTCCTTCTAGTTTGGTGGTAATCCATACTTAGGCATATAATTGGTCAAAGTATTGTGACTTTGTGAGTGAGAGCGAGTCTCATGTTAGATCTAGTCTAGATATTTGCTTCGGATCAGTTCTATTTAGAAAAAAAAAAAAATTCTGTAATATTTTATAATATGAAAACGTAGTATGAAAAAATAATTCAAAATAAAACTTATTCAAATCAGTTAGTTGAATCAAAAGTTATAAATCGTAAAAAAGTTGAAAACTTGGTTTCTAAACACTATAAATATACCTTTAGATGCAGGAAATAAATCTTGTATTTGGTTTATTCTTTACAAAATAAATTTTCTCTACTTTTATATTTTTTTATTACAACCAATGTATTTAACTTTGAATTATTGACACATACATATATATATATAGGGTGATATGTTACGGTGGCATTTCCGGGAAATGGCGTGTAGAGTTAATTTTTCTGAATCGAACCCCGTTGGAATTAATTTTTTAGGGCTGAAGGCTTTTTAATGGGAAGAGATTGAAAATGCGTTCCAACTTACGGGGACTTAGGGGGACTTTCGGAGGACTTACGGGGGACTAGTGGAGGACTGTCGGGGTACGTTCGGGGGACTTACAGGGGACTTATGGGGGACTAAGGGGTACTTTCGGGGGACTTAGGGGGACTTTCGGGGGACTTACGGGAGACTTGTGGAGGTCTTTCGGGGGACTTACGGGGGACTTACGGGGACTTAGGGGGACTTTCGGGGGACTTACGGAGGACTTTTGAGCATCGACGCACATTTGAGCATCGACGCCATTTCCAGCCACCCCCATTTAGGGGTAGTTTCGAACGTATTTTCAATCTCTTCCCATTAAAAAGCTTTTAGCCCTAAAAAATTAATTCCAACGGGGTTCGATTCAGAAAAATTCACTCTACACACCATTTCCTGGAAATGCCACCGTAACATATCACCCTGTATATATATAAATTTTTATAGTCTGACAGTCAATCATACATTTACTCATCAACATACAATTTTAGAGATGCAATTTTCATACAATTGATTATTATGATCATTCGAAAATATAAAATATAGTTTGATGGAAAATTATTAATTATGACTGGGAAAAAAATGAAAATGAACAATTTTACTTCAAATAAGGTTTTCTGATTAGAAAGAAATCTTTTGCTTATATTATTAAAAAAAAAATTATACTCATTATTCAAATAATTTAAAAAAAATTTGTATGGCAATAAAACAATTAAAAAAATTTTTTTTTAATTTATACAATTATTTTTATTTATGGGTATTCAAAAATAAATAAATAATTTCTTTTATTTTCTCCCTTATATTTTAACTATCATGAAACTTATTTCTTTTGAATAAGATAAATATAATAATTTTCATTCCTACAATCCTATACAAATAAAAAAAAAATGTTCTTGATTGAGAGTGCGGATCAAGAAACCAGCTCCGCTCCCGGAGGCCACAAAATGTGATGTAATAAATCCTAAATTTTGAAAGTCAAATCTATATTAACAAAATACTGCCTTCTAGAGATAGAAAAAATGCAACTTTTTTCTAAAACCGTTTTTTTGTTTGATTTTCAGTTTTCAAGATAAAAAAATGTTCATTCAGTGGCCTTTGAGTGAAGGAGCCCGTTTCTCGGTCCAGACTCTCAATAATATATTTCTTTCCTTTGAGATACTGTTATTTTCTATAGTACATTTAACATGATATAAGATTTAAACATGATATAAACCAAGTGATACTTTACTGAATCTCTTCATTTCAGTTTAATGTGATAGGTGATTTCTGTCTTCTCGTTTTACATAAATCATTCTTTAAGTACGGCATTTTGAATATTCTATTGTTTGATTATTAATTTTTTTTTCCTTTACTATAATCTTATTATTTCATAAGATTATCCCTTTTGAATCATATTTTTTATAAACTTAGTAAAATTCCAAAAATTACTTTTTTGCGCCGTAACAATACCCCAAAGCTACTGTGAACATTTTTCAGAAGTTTTATATGTGGAAGAAAATGTCAGAAATTAAAATTCAAATAACTGAATAATTATACTCTTTTATTTTGTAAATTTTTCGAATAAGCTCTATGTTTCAATAAATCACTTGACAGCTAAAACAAGGCCACAAGAATTTTTTTTGTACAACTTCAACTTGAAAAGACATTGATAAGTTTGCCATTTATATTTCAAAAAAATTCTTCAGAGATGTATCGACAAAACTTTTAAAATTTCCACAATTTCTTGAATGAATTTAAGTTATAACCCAATAGAATAGATTAAGTTTGTTTTATCGCAATAGTCTTTTTAATTAATGGTTAATAAATAATAAAATAATTTCTGTTGTACTTTTATAGAATATAGCTGCATATTACAGCAAACATCCTTGTCGATCTCAGTAAACATAGACCCTGTTCCGCACTTTGATTTCTAAAATTGAGAAATATTCGTTTTAATAGCTTATGAAATTTTGAATATTTCGTTTCTTAAACATAAAGCTTAAGTTAATGATAATCACTCCCGAATAAATATGTGAAATAAATACTTTATCCCAACTGCTCCACAGCAGGGCCTTATATTTTTGCTACAGCAAAAAGTATGACTGTATATAAATTAACTTCTGCACGTTTCAAAAAATACTTTCTTTTTTAAATGAGAGGAGTGTGAGCAGTGCTCAATGTCCACCATCGTATATTTTCCGATTCGCTTTTGATAAAATGTTCTTTCCAACTATTATAAAGCTTCTTTTACAATAAAGTAACAATTGTAAAAAATTCACGGAAAAATAAAATAAAATTAAAACGTAGAACAGTAAGTATAAGATAATGTTGGACAGTAAATCATAAAAAACATGTCCTGTGCGTATAGGGGGAACAAAATTTGGAGAGCTAAAGCAAAACGGAGACAAAAAACGAATTTCGAGGGGACACAGGTGTTGGGCTTTCAGTTCGATGGTGCCATTTATTGGAGCAGTTGGCCACTTCCGTTCTCGCCCGTGTTTTTCATCACTTTTTTCCAAGCTCAACTCTACTAGAACTCTACTTCGTAGGACTTTTCGTGAATTTTCGAAATTGAAAGTGAACGGTCATGCGAAATGTTGTGAATAACTTGTTCTTCTTTCCATCAAATTTTATGTAGACGCTTTTTTTTAAAATTTGATATTTGGTGTTATATTATTCTAGTTTCTAGAAATGTTTATCACGAATGTTACTTGCATTGTTCATATTATTGTAGCAATCATTAGTAAGTATTTCACAAGCCATCAGTACTTTCAGCTTGCTAGCTAAGATAAAGTTATATGATTTGCGTAAAGTTTTCCTAAAACTTACAAACCAAGACAATTTTCTGTTTATGTATTTTTTTTTACCAATTTTCAAAACCAACTCTTTGAATTTGGCACTTTGATTATACGCAAAGACAAGAAGTTTTAAGAGAAAAATTTGCCGTTGAAACGTAAATGAGGAACCGTGCCACTAAGGAAGAAACAGAGAGCGAAAAAATAGGGGGGAAAGGCAGACTAGCCTGCAGTGTCCTGAAAAAAGTCGAGCGAGGAAGGCGAAAAGTGTCCGTGAGAAGCGGGGCAGTGACAACGCGCCGAAGAGAGAAAAAGAACGGGGTGGTCGGGCTTTCAAGCTTCTGGATTTACGGCGAATCGAAATTCTCCCGATGCCCCTCTCTCGTCCCTATTTTTCGGCTCTATTTTCCCCTGCATACAGCCGCCCACTGCCGTGTTACTGCAGCCTGGACAATGCGTTGTTGCTCTGTTTTGTTTCGAGCGTGCTTTTTTTTCCCGTTTTTCAGATGTTTTCGAGCGCACCAGCGAGCTTTGTCGTAGATTACATTTTTGTTGGAATCGTCGTTCGCGTTCTCGCCCACGCCTTGTTTTTAGCGTGCCTTTTAGCTTTTACATCATTTTCACTGTAGTGCTCCGTTTGATCTCGCGCTGCATTCAAATCAGAACGACTAACAGTTTCCATTCAAATTCCAATATGTGATTGTTGGATTGTTCAAAGGATAAAAATGAAGTCGAAATAGCGAAGCGAGTTTTACAAGTACAATACAAATTTTTTTTCACAATCTTTAAATCACTAGTCAATCAAATAGTCTGATTTTGTTTTCAAACAGGCGTCTGCAATAACAATGTCAAATTTTATAAGTATTAAAATTGAAAATTGTATAAGGTAAATGCCTCTATAACCGAACACTTAAGCACCTTAAGAATTTTTAAGCCGTAGAAATCATAAAATAACAATGTTTTATGGGTTTTATTTTATCCCTATGATGGTCAACGATGTGATGAAGTGAGTAAAACGTTAGTTAATGATAAATTAGACAGGTTAAGGTTAAATAAACGAATACTTATATGCAGCTCCCCGTACCTATAACTGAATATACAAGAATGTAGGTGCCCTTGTGTTCAAATTTTTATGTACCTAAAGTTGAACGTGCTTTGTTTGTGTGAAAGAGGATTTAACGTATGAAAGAAAAAACATTTTTTTGCTTGAAGTACATGTATACTCATAAAATTGATTGCAGGAAAACGAATAAAAATAATATTAATAACTATTTATAAAAATACATACCTTTGTTAAAAGTTTTTGAGTTATAGGTTAGGAGTGCGGTATAACGCAGGCGTTCAACTATACCCTGGTAACCAGCCCTTTTCCAATTCTGACTTAAGTCTTACGGAAGTTGCCTGCTGCTGCAATCTTCCGTCAGACTGCTGCTAATCTGCTTCAGCAGACTTGATCACTTCTGCGGTAAGAATGCTTCAGGAAGACTCTTATCGGCAGACTTGCGGTATGGCCTGCCTGGCAGATGCCTTTCAGCAGAATTGCAGCAGACTTACGCCAGATGTCTGCTGAGGGATTACGTGAAAAAAATTTTTAATACCGGTAGCCTCCGGCAGACTTGCGGCAGACTTATGTAAGACGTCTGCTCGGAAAATACCTTTGAGTAGATTTGCAGCAGATTGACGGAAGACCTCTGCTTGGCAGATACTTTCCGGCATACTTGCAGCAGACTTACGCCAGATGTCTGCTTTGGGATTTAGTGGAAATATTTGTGGCAAGTCTGCCGGAAGGTA
>JAPYYV010010963.1:0-11043 GCA_030522625.1 Copidosoma aretas | reverse complement strand
CCTCTCCCAAGTGCTAAGTGCCCTGAGTAGTGCCCTTCTCATAAGGAGCCGGACGTATAGCACTATAATATAAAAAAAAAAAATATATATATATATATATATATGTGTGTGTGTGTGTGACTATTCAATCCTGCTTGTCCTACCTTTTTTCACGATACCTAGTTTTCTCTTCCTTCCATGTTTCTTCAACTTATGAACCCTACATCGCTTGCACATTTTTCCCCTCTACTTTAAAATTTTCCCCCCTTCCCTCCATTTCATTCTTATATTTAGTGATTTTTTTAGCCTCCCATTTCCATATTTCAAGAACCCCTCATCCATCTCTATTCTTAGTATTTTTTCATCTTCTCCCCTTGTATTTTCACTTCTACTAGAAAATTATCCCATTCCATTTTTATACTTACCCTTAGCTCACTTATTGTGCTGCCTGTCTCACTATCTAACTTAAGTACTAGATCGAGTCCCCAACTACCTCCATCCCAAACAAACGTTAATTCTCCTTCCCAGTCTCCTTTAGTATCTCCTTTTTTATCGTCAAGCCTAATTCTTTGCACATATTCAACAATTTATTACACTCTCCGTTTGTTAATTTATCATATGACTTTCTACTTTCCACTCTTTTTCCTTTAGTATCAATTTGCCACTCTCCCATACACGTGTTTAGATCTCCTACTATTAAAACATGTTCGTCTTTACCAATTCTTTCTCTGCAATACACTTCAGCTTTTTAATCACTACATCTATACTCACATTGTTATAGAAAATTATTATGGACAGTCTTTAATCATTTCTCGAAATCAAACCCTTACTCACTACGCCAAAATCCCATTCTATCATCTCCTTTTTTTTTACAGTTTTTCTTTAAACCTACTAACACCCCTTTTTTGCTCTACCTTTTTTGTTTTCCCTTGTAGCTCAAAGTGGTTTCTATTCATATTTTTTTTCTAATTGCCCCCACCAATCTGCTTCCTTACTTTCTTCAAGCAATGTTACTAGCAGTGCAATAATATAAAATTTGTACAAGTAATTTTCAGGCGACTTAACCTTTTTATACCCGCTATATTTCATAAAACTACCATAATTTTTTTCATTCATTTCTTTATCCGCAAAATGTCTGGATTTTTTTATTTTGTTTTGTTCTAGCCTACCCGTTTTCTCATTACATTTGTATCATATGCCCCATCTTCCTCTAGCTAAGCCGTGATTGGTTGAGTGGCTCGAGGCACTGCAGCCACCGATAATATATAGATATATGTGAATTATACAATCTGATACCTCCTATCTAACCTTTCTCCCAAAAACCCATGAGCACGATGGAAAAAAAGCCAGTACCTCTGTACATTTGCTCCATGGCTAGAGGTTAGGCTTTTACAGCATCAACTCACTGGCGATCAAATCCTTGACGTCAGGAGACAAAAGCATAGGGTTACGGAAGAGGTGGCATTTTTATCGCCACTATACGATACTTCCATGATTTTTCTCTTCGCGTAGTTTCTCTGCCTCTAGTCTGCATGCATCAGTTGCTGTATTCTTTACACCGTTTGATCTGCCTCTCCGTTTGTGTATGTTCACTTACTGGATGCATTACTTGCTTATCTCTCCTGTAATTGATTCTCCGTCCTTTTTCTTCTCATTGCCTGTCATTATTTCTTGGCTCGAGCTAACCTCTTGTGCACGTTGTTTCACTTTTCCTTCTTTTAACTATATTGGTGCACCCCTATCTAATTTAACTCTTCCATACATCCCTTGTTATATTCTTCTTTCTTAAATAATGATATTTTCTTGAAGTATTTTTTGATAATTCAAACTCGCTTTAACGTGAACCTGTTGCACCTCACGTCCGACCGCTAAAGTGCCCAACCCGATGAGATAATATATTTTTCGAATGGTGCAAGCAGACAATAAAAAAACAAAACAAAAATCATAAATCTTACTCATTATATAAGTGATTTTAAAATAGCAGCTAAGTGGCAACATATATTTCGTCAAAAAAACAAAACATGAAAGAAATAGTACAATGTTAATAAATAGGTCATAAAATTAAAGCTTATCAAATGTTTCGAGAATGATTTTGGAGATATTAACAAAAGTGTGGTAAAAATTATGCGGCGCATTTTTACAAGATTGCTTCCAAAATTTTTGCTATTGTGTATGATAATCTGAAATATCATGAGCATATTCTTTAGACATAAATGAATAAAGTTGCATTATAAATGTTTAGATTTTCGAAAATTTGTTACAGACTTTTGTTAATTAAAGTTATCACATTCGTAACTTCTAAGGTTATGACGCCTCCTGAGTAAACAAAACATCGTATGGAGATTTTCCGAATACTCTAGGTATTTGAGGGCCCTAGGAAACATTCATGAATTTTTGCGATTTTTTTTATTGACAACACTTCAAGTACTAGTGAGTTTATTGTAACTGACTCCGAATCAGTTGGGCCGGAATTTTTATGAGTTTAGCATTTTGAAAAATTGATTTGTCATTTTTCGATAAAATGCATAGTCTTCAGTAACAACATTAAACATATATCGCATCTCGGACGTATTACTCTTACGCATGGATTAAATGGGTACTCGGAATTTCGGGCACTTGTGTATTTCTTTTCGTAACCCGGAGTGTTTTTATAGTGTATTAGTATATCATTATCGGCAGTACTATAGTGTTCTTGTATGTGTACAGGACAGACGTAGAGTTTTATGCCGCAAAAACTGCTAAAATACGATATCGAGGGATTACTATCGTCGCTCTAGTACTTCTAGTACTGACTGTATTTAACTGCGTGAACTCGTGAAGTTTTTAAATGAAAAAGTATCTCTAAATACTTGAAAGACTCCTATTTGTACCATAATATTGGTTGTTTTTCGCCATTGCCGACAGCAGTCAGTTTGGGTTGGATTCTACCTTATTATCAAGCTGATACGCAGACTCCCTACAATTTATTGATGATATGTTCCGCAATGTAGCCATTAAAAAGAACAGACGAAGTTGAGGTGTGCTCTTCATAATCTTCAAGTTTTTCTGTGTAATGTGCACGTCACAGTGAACAATCCTGTTGTGAGTTTACTACTCTTCTTGTAAAAAATTACAACGCCCGATGATGTAAAAATACTAGTAATTATTATACTTGCTAAATTTCTCGTGCATATACTACTTATAACGTTGTGATCTTACTACACTAAGCGTAGAAAATAATCCGACCTTTGCTGGACGTAGTAATTTTACTACAGCAGTGGTAAGTTTTTCACAATTAATGTTGTAAATTCACTATGCTACGAGTAATATCGAAGCGAGTCTCATTTTCTCGAAAAAATTATTTTGCTTGTTTTAGCAGAGGTTATATGTGTAAAAGTGGTGGTGCAAATGTGGAAAATTAAACATAAATTCACTAATATAATTAAGCCAGACATGAATGTATAATTAAAAATATAAAAATCAGCGCAAGCATCTTTTTAATACAATGAAGTGATTAATTTGATCGCTCTTATTATTGTTAGTTATTATCTTGAGTAGGTCAAATACAAATTGCCATGACGACATTGCTTTTGATGTAGTAGAAATTATTACGGGATTTTTGACTGTGTATCATGGTTCTTTCCACCATGCTGTGTATCATTATTATGCTCAGATTAAAAGATAGAATGACTAAGACTTCCAGAAAAGTTGTAGGTTAATTATTTATTAAAGATTGCTACGATCTATCAATTTATTAACATTTAAATTATGAGCATTCTTTTAATCTATGCTCAATAATGATACACAACGTGCGGAGAAAAACTTGAAGATTTAGAAGAGCACACCCGAATGTTGTGTACTTTTTTTACTAGTCAGATTGCGGAATACATCACCAGTAAAATGTAGGGAGTCTGCTTATGGACTTGACGATAAGGTGGAATCCCACCCAAAGTTACTGCTGGCGACGATTGCGGAAAACAGCCATTGTTATTATCTTTATTTCAGATATGGATATTTTAAACATATATCGCATCATTACTTCAAGCTTAGTCTGTTGTATTTTTACCTAATTACAATTCAATTAAATTCATAAATAAATACTTTTTTTTTATTCAATAATTTGTCCTGCCTCGGGCCTTTTTGGAACCCTGGTACACCCTTGGTAGAAAAAATAGCATTCGTAACTCGATCGTAAGGACCTCTTTACGAACCTCGTCACGTCCCTCGCCTACGGCTTGTGCCGTAAACCTCTCGGTTCGCAAATTAAAGCCTTTCCAATCTCTTACGAAAACTACTATTTCTACAACATTACCGCAAACTTCCCAGTCAGCAAAGGACCTTCACCACTTTGTGAGTAGGTAGTGCTTGATACTATATATCTATATTCTTTATCCGTATCCATGTTGTTTTAACTATAGACTATATTTCACTGTCATGCGTCCCCGGTAAAGACTTTTGTTTAGGTCCATACCTTGTCAATTAAGCTGACACTTTCTGCCCCTCGAAGGATCATCGAGTCAGCAGCCACAGTTTAGCCTCCCCGAAAAAGGTCCTATTGTTTTAGAGCACCAGCTCTTCGCCAGCAGAGCCAGTGATTCTAACCAATGCATCGGCTTAGCTACCATGTTTTTTCCTTCCATTTTTTTACTTCTTTATTTCTCAATCGAATGTTTTTCCCACCTGATGTTTATCGACACAAATTTTTTACTTGACCATGTTTTACAATTCCGCCTAGGCTTTTTTACACCTGTGGAGCAAGGAAAAACCAGAATCACACTAAAGAAAAATTCTAGGGAATAATCTGCACCGATACAGCTGGAGGCAATGGTTTTACTCCCACTGAAGACCACTCAGAAAAAATCAAAGTGCTCTCCCCGAGATTCAAACCCCCAACCTGACCCGTAAAACAGTCTTATCTCCTCACGTGGCACGCAAACTACTGAACGAATACCGCTCCTTATTACTCTTCTTATTATTATCATTAGAATCATTATTTTTGTGATTTATATCAACAATGGAGTACTGATCAGTACGTAAGCCTTGTACGCGACAGATTCAGGTTTTCGTTTTCGTCAGATTTTACGATTACTAACTATTTAAACTAAAAATTTATTGTATCATAATTATATTTACCAATAATTTATTGACTTCAATATCTTTAACACTGATGGTTATAATTAATGTACTGTCAATACATAAAATTATCATATCAATTGAACACATAATCAAATAATAGTGATTGATGATACATAATTGTGTGAATCATGTTTTACCCTACATATAAAATGAAATCTGATTAGAATTATATGCTGACCTAATTTAAATAATCATCAAATTCCCTTATCAAATAAGTTGTCCTTAAAGATGATCTAGACGTTATATATTTATATACGAATGTAATAAAATTGTCATTTAGTTCAAGGTCGACGTACTGAGATTTGAGTAATGATGCTACACATGTTCAAATAAACTACTTATTAAATGAAGATAAAAGTAAAATAAATATGTATAAGATCACTATAAACTGTGACTGGGAGGTGACAAAATTATTGTACAAATAAAGCTCTTTTAGATTTTCGTAAGCGGTCTGGGCGCTCAGTGGGATAGAGGTTTTTAAGTCTCAGAAATTTAATATCTTGAGAAGGGAAAGAAAATCGAAAAATCATTTTCAGAGCTTAATGCCAAGATAATAAAAAATAAATAAAAATTATTAGAAAATATTTGTTAAGAAACCCTTACCTGTAAGTTAATGAAAAACCTCGAAAAACAAAAACTTCTGACCGTACAGTGTTCTATTCACTACTTCCAGACATAGTTTTAAAAAGCCCCCGAGATGACCTTGCACTCTGTATAGCGGATGTAACTAATACAGCCCCGTATAAAATGTTTATCTGAAAATCCATGCGCATTCCCAGATAGATTCATACGTAGATCCTGGATTTCCAGCTGGTAGCAAAACTAAGAAATTCTTTTATGAAAGAGCTTCGAATGTCTTATTAACGCATTATTGTTTAAGGAGGTTTAGGAGAAAAATTGAAAATTTAGAATCTTGCTGAAAAAAATATATGTTATAGTTGAGCACATTAAAATACTACATGAATTTTTTCAGATTTTTTGCCATGGAAAATTTCTAGAAAACAATTGTTGAAAATTGTCATTTTAACGCAGTCTCTTATGAGAGAACGAGATTAAGTTGCTTGTTTACTCGAATTAAGGTATAATGGACATTTATAAGACCAAAATAAATTCCTACGGATACCTTAGGATACTAGCAAGATGTTAAACAAAAAAAATCAAGCCTTGCCACGGATTTTTTTGAAATATAACCGATTACAGTTACAGTTACATCAGTTTGGGGGCTGCAAGAGGAGGTGCGCGGTAAAGGGGGCCTAGCTGCGCGGGCCGAGAAGAGTCCCCGTTCCTCGTCCCTCTGAGCGAAGCTCCCAAACCTCTTTAACAAATCTTTTCCACATTCCATACAAATTTTCATCCTCATTTGTATAAATTAAATATTGCTTTTGTATGTAGAATTATATCTTACAAATTTAATTTATTATACATCTCTTCAAATTCTGTATCGAGAATTAATAATCTGTGACGCGCGTAGTGTGAAAGTGTTGATGAATCAGAAGATAGTGTACATGGTATTTTTGCATCTACAATTATACATAGAACTAAATTCTAAACAGTGCTCGGTAAATAAACTCTTTTGACCAATCAGAGCTTATTTTAAAATATCCCCTTTGATTTGATACATATCAAAGCTTCACTCGATGACTAATCGATATCTGTCTTTCATAGTGATATCTGTTAAAGTTTAAATAATGGCGTACGACTAGAAGCAAAGAGTTTAATACTAAAATTATAAGGGGAGAAATATTGGTTGAAGTTTTATCTAAAATATAGTATTGGTAGGATCGTTTCGAATTTATTGATGAAATATTTTGATTTATTTAATAATTTTAAAAAAAATTATATTTAAAATTAAACCTAAGCTTTCAATACTCCTAACCCTATACTCCAAGGCTCTTTAATCTAATCACCTGACGAATAGGAATTATAGAAACGATATGCAAGTCACTTGCACTCTTCTTAAACGATGTCTTAATTTGTTATTCTTTTTATATTTGTTATATATTTGTTATTGTCATCTATTCAACTCTTGCACGTACACGGAGTGAACAAAACACGACTGTAGAGAGTGCTGCACGTACTACTAAAAAAGCGTGCCAGTATAACTGATGAGTAGAGGGGTTAGCAGTATGCGCAGCTCTGATCAGCATGGGTGTAGAACATGATGTGCCAGCTTGGTGAACGACGCGACGGGTCGGCTCAGCACGATCTACAGCCATGCCGAATAGAGCTGCACACACTGCTATCCCCTCTACTATCTACTTATATTAGCACTCTTGTTCAGTAGTATCGTAGTTGTGTTTTTTTCTCTCCGTGCAGGGTAAGTGGGTTTAAGTATTTATGTGACTAGGTTAATAACTTGTGAGTAAGTTATTTAGTTTTAGTATATAGGAAGCAAAAAAAATAATATAGTTGTATAGCACTGGCACTGTATAGTCTTGAGACTTGAAGCAGAAAAGTATATAAGACACTTCACGTAAGCAATTATAAAACGTAATAAAGCTTGTCTAGCCAACCTAAAATGGGGGGAAAAAAGTGAATCTGACAAGGTTCTTTTGTCCTTTTTGTCCAGACTTGACTTTTTCTTGCGCTAAGCCGACGAATTGATCTCGTTCTAGTATATAAACAATATATAAGATATTTAAGACATTATTTATATAAAAAATATTTCCCCAATGCTTAACATAAATAAAATAAAGCAATTTTGCTGCGTTACAAAAAAGACTATAAATATCATATGAAAACACCTTATCGCATAAAGAAGTGTATGTAATGATTTTTATTTTCAGGAAGAAAGCCGAACTTAAATATCTAATGCCAGGAAAAGTATATCAACCACGGTAAAACTTAAGATCCATCTAAAAACATGGCAGAACATATTTAATTCTACGTACATAGACAATTATACAATTGATCTATTAATTTCCTTTACTCTACCAAAAGAGTGAAATTCAATAAAAGTCATGCGTATCGTATTTTTATTTTAATTGTAACGTTGTATTCCTTTTTGAAAGATTTAAAATGCGTGTAAAAAGTTATTAATTTCGTGTAGAAAAATACATGAAATACAAAAATTGTCTTTTACAACTACTTATTTTAATCCTTAGTCCAACCATCATCATATTTTTTTTAGAGCCGTAAGCTTGATGTTACAAGGGCGGCTAAGATACATTTTTGCATAGTGTTAAACTTTAAGTCCGTAAGCTCAAGGTTTTTTTTGCAAGTGCTCCTCACCTTTAAGATGATGAAATTCGTTAGATATTGCAACTTTGCTTTGATACGAAGGAAATTCGTTAGTTACATTGAAGTAGAAATTCATACCATAATTCACAATATATTGTATTCTGCCATAAAAGTGCGTGTTTATCGATTATATTAGATTTCGTCTGAACTAAAAGAAATTCGGATCACTTTGCGACAATAGATATGGATATACATTCTAGTGTACCCTTCTATGAAATATGGTATAAATGTATTATGTTTAAACTGAGACAGATAACAGCAAGGTAAAAAATTTGTTTCCTGTTGAAGAAATATTCTGGTTTCCATTGCTCATAAATTTTATCAGTTCAGGGGTTCAAAGGTCGTTCATTACACATGGTTTTTTTACATGGATTTCGCCGAAACTTTGACCGGATATATGCAGTGACGTAAGAACGTTGAATTAAAAATTATAAATGACTTTACTGCATCATTTTTTCAAATGTTTAATAATACAAAAACCTCAACTTAACATGTAACCTTAAGAAAGAATCACGTGAAATCCCATTTACAAGAAACCAGTTGGTAGATTATTTCCATTTTTTTTTACATGATCGTATACTATGAAAGAAACATCATAGTACATTTTTACAGAGTTATACTAACTGTTTTTATATAAATAAATAAGAATGGTCGAATTATCAGTTGGTAAATATGGCAACGTTGTACAAGGTGCTAAATTGAATAATGAATGAAATTTAATTTAATAAATGAGCAGTAATGAATAAACTGTAAAAATTTACATCAAATATCTTTTGCACAAATATTGTGAACAACACCTCCTAAATATACAATAAAGTAGGCGCCAATGCATGTAGATTCTAGTGACATACGGCAGAAACTTGCAACGTTGCTACATGTTGACTGTGATGAACGTCCTTAATCTGAATAAGCCACTTTGTATGTTCAAGTCGCTGATACTCAGACAACTACTTATTAATTTAAAAAAAGCTAGATATGTTCCCAAAGACGTCGATTGATTAATTATTCTCATTCGAAGTTGCAAAATGCTTTTGTTTACTCAGAAAAAGTTCAAGCCTGAAAAATTTCTGAATATCCAACTTTAATTGAAAAAAGTATCTAAGGAATTTTTAAAAATTGTAGTATTTCCTTATGTCTCAGCGGTATGTGTACAGAGTTTTAGATAGTAATATTCCATCAAAAATAATTGAGAAGTGATTTACTGAAAGTCGTTGTACTGCGACATCTCTTTTTATGCACATTTTTGTTCGTGTTTTTTCGAAAATATGTTGACCTGTAGTTTTCAAGGTGCTAACCTATTCATGAGTAAATAAGAGTTAAATGTATCACTCGATTATTGCTTGATCTAATCCATCAGGTTATACAAAAGCGTGTGATAAGAAGATTTTCTCATGGAAAATACATATAAATCCTACTTTTCTTTTCTTCTGAATTACAAATCTAATCCATTAGAAAAAACAATAATCGAGTGATATATGTAAAGCTTAAGAACCTCTTAACAGATTTGCATGAAAAAAATTACATGTAATCGATATTTTAGAAAATTTATCTTAAAAAATGTGAAAAAACCACGTGTAGCGGTCCATTTTCCAGTAAATCACCCCTTAATTTTTTCTATTTCATATTGAAATCCGAAATTTTGTACAGATGCCCTTAAGACATGAAAAAACAATGCAGAATTTAAAAACTGTGATTTACAAAAATTTTCTACACACTTTTTTCAATTAGAGTTAAGTATTTGATTAACTTTTAGGTTTGAATTTTTTATTTAGCATTTTGCCACTCCGGATGAATATAATTCATAAGTAGACGCCTTGGATCACACGTCTTTTTTTATACAGTACATCCACAACTGTCCAAGAATCAGCGAGTTGAACTTGAATTGTGCTCCATTCAGTTTAAAATAGTCTCTTAATGACTAGTTCGAAGCTCAAAATACCTTTAACGATACATATCATAACTTAACTATATAATTAAGAAATTCATTCTATCTTCAGAAATGCTTTTCGACTTTATGTACTTGCTCTATCTCAGTTCCATTGGTGGCTACGGGTGACACTGCCGCTACCCACGAATGAATATGCAGTACTGTACATCTGCTTCCCCTCCCCCTCTCGCTATCACTGCCTCTCTACCACTTGGGCATCGTCGGCTTTGTTCGTGCAAACAGCCCGTTGATAGAAAAGAGAGCCAATAAGAAAAAAAACAAGCAAGCTACTGCTATAGCTATATATAAAGTGTTACGGAAACCGTGTAATGCAAAAAGGTAATGCTAAAAAATATTCACTCCTGAAGTGGAAAGGTTTGGACGCCGTATAAAATTTTAAACATCAAACAATTTCAAATCATTACGTTTACGCAAATTCTCTAATTTATGCAATAATTATTGTAGTTCTCGTGGTTATTTACAACAAACTTCGTAGAAACTTTTCTTCATTGAAAAAAATTGTGTACCGTAAGAGCACAGATAACTGCCTTAGGAGAGTTCAGACACGCATTAAGGACGTTTATGCCACTCAGTGGTACTCAACCAATTCAGTATAGCAGATAATCATTGATATTTCAAATAATGGTTGTTAATTATCGTTAGTTACATTTAATAAACTCAACAACCTAAACATCAGAAAACTTACAAAAAAAATCAAAAATTTTAGCATAATGCGAAAAGTTAAGTAAAACTTCACAACTACATAGATATACTAAAAGCAT
>JAPYYV010010962.1:0-20993 GCA_030522625.1 Copidosoma aretas | reverse complement strand
CCCCCCCCCCCCCCCTAAAAAATCGATCGTTTTCTCTGTGATTTTTCGTCAAAATCATTTTGTTAATTTTTCGTTGGACCTTCCTCAGCCCTCTCACCTCCCTCTCTTAAGAACATAGAAAATCTTTAGGATTTGTCGACCCCTCCTCCCTCCTCAGAAACTTAGAAATTTTGACCCGACGCTTATTTTCATAGGCGAAGATGGCCGAGGTCTTCCAAAAGACACTATATCGTCGAACTCGGCCAAAAACAGACGAATAATTCTGATTACAGACGAACCACCTCACGAAAGCCCTGTACCATCGTCTAATATTGCCGAAAACAACTGGATGCAGCCAAAGCTGATCCTTTACATCCACTTGGAATTTTTTGTTTTTCCCGCACAACTAAATTAATAAATAGACAGATGCAGAACAATTAAACGGACCGTTGGTGACAAAAGTTATGAAAAGATAACGGCAGAACCGTACGCTCTAGCTCGATACGAAATAAAAATATGATACGATTTAAGTACCCGCAACTAAACAACCAAATACATTCGCACGCTTATAAGATAAAGGTACGTATGATGGGCCAGTTACTCGACGAGATTTAGATTATCCATCGATAAAAAAAAAAAAAAACAATTACAATAAATAATTTGGCACTATTCAAACCGCTAGACTCTAAAGAACAAATTCCTACAAAAAATATGATAAAAAAGAGTTCACGAAAAAATTTAAGGGAATAAAAAGGCGAGTCATTTTTTGTACATATTATGGGCCTCCTATTTTTACATTGTCCACCTGGCCTAAAATGTATGTTTATATTATAAGCAACGCAAAAAATTACGTATATACATTAAAAAAAAATTATGTTTGGTAAATATTCTATATTTTTACAATGTTAAAGTAAACAAATGTGTATTTGTGAATAAGAAATATTTTATTACTATGTATGAATTAATTATTTCTATACAAAGAACGGCTTAAGCTATTTTAAACTTGAGCGAAAATATAAAGATTTCTTTTGCTCGGTTTTACATCTTTTAACATTTAATTCCTTTAATCTATCAATAGGTTTTGTCGCATCTTTGGCTTCTTTGATTCCCTTCTTTTTTTCAACCGACAATTTTTTTCTTTCTGCTTGACGCATTTTCTTTTCTTGTGCTTCCAATTCTTTTTGTTTTTTCCGATTTTCTTGTTAAGTACACAAGTCCCAAGACTTATTTGACGTTGCAGCTGCTACCATCTTAGACTTTTTAGATTTTTAAAGATTTTCTCTTTTTTTTTTAGTTAAATGATGGGTGGTTAGTAAGGAACAATCAGAGATGTGTTGACGATCAAGAGCACCTGTAGATAAATAAAAATATTGCAAGAAAATCGGATACCTTTGGAGTACAAGAAATGTAGAAGAAAAAATAACGCTTGAACCAACCTTCATGATTTTTTTTGTTGTTTTCTATGGGTTCCTAATTGAGATTCATAATTTTTTTATAAATGTCCTCCTTAAAAGATAATTCCTTCTTATCTTGACTAACAGTTGGAATAGATTTGCTAAGAAATAAGGTTTCGCGTAAGAAATATAGTTTGATAAAATTAGTAAAGTTCAACTTTCGAGCTAAAATATGAAAATATATATATACATATATATATATATATATATATATTTACTTTTGGTACATTCTGAAGTTGATCCTTCATTGATTTCAGTTGAATTATTGGTCGAGCCACTCGATTGATATACATTGATACTTCTTTTTCAAACGAATCAACATACTCTATTTTAACATCAGTTGATAAGGTAATACTGCTACTAGACTCTAAACTATTTAGTGTATCATCATCATTCACAGGCATTTGTGATATCTCTGAATCTTTAATCTTACCTTGAATTGTCATACTATTACTCATTATAGAACAAACAATGTGTGATTTTTCTGTCACCGGCGCAAGTGGAATTACTTGGTCGATGATTACTACCTCCATGCTCGAAGATTCTTTAGTTGAAAAATTGCCAAAAAAACATCTCAAACTCGCATTCTCGCAAAAAAATTAAACATAATTATTTTTTGAAAATCTTTCAAGTTTTCCAAATTTAAGTTAGTGAAATAAATCAAATTCTAGCTAAAAATTTTGTCACATAAAAAGTTCATCAAAGTGTATAATAAAAATCAAACTGTTCTAATCAAATTTATCAAAAAAATTTAATAAAAAATAAATGAATATTTGTTAATAAGTGCAAATACGATTAAAGTACAATAATTTATTCTCTCGCTAAAAATAATATTGGAATAAAAAAAGTGTAAAAATAAAATTGATGCAACCACTGTTGTTCTACGATCTCATGATGTCAAGGAGGTACCAAAAGTTCCTTCTGACTGCGTAGATGCTAATTTTTCATCATCTTTCTCTATGCTCTTCGAATTAACATTCACATTTTCTTTTAGTCTTATCCAACATTTAAACAAATCTTCGAATTTCCTATCATCATTCCATATTCTACTCGACTCAGATACTTTAAAATCGTTTTGTAATTGTTGATCAAGAAATATTTCAAGTTAATCCAAAAATCCACTACCTGCTTAATAAACAGCTATTCCTGGTGTAATTATGGCTTTCTTTTTTTTTTTTTTTTTACTGAATATATCATAATCTATAGCATTTTTGTTAAAAGGCCATAATTCATTGCATTGAAGCCACATCGAACAATTGAATCTTCATCCCTCATATTTTCAAGTGTCACTTCGATACTATTCGGAAAATGTTCTTTTTTCAGACGACTTATATCATCATATGTTTTCCGCTTGATGACAGTTTTTGACCAGCTTGCTTTGAAAGGTGCGAAGAAAAACACACCTAACCGTTGAGATATGTGGGTTGAGTGAGAAAACAACCAAATTATTTTAATATTTCGATCTCTAAAGAATTTTATCAGTAGTATAAAAGCATGAAATGAATGGCCATCCAATTAAATCACTATGGGGAACTTAAACTCATTCACAATTGCCCAAGGATAGAATACATTTTTTATGTATTCATAAAAACTCTCAGTGGTCTGCCAACCACCTTCAGAGTCTCCCAAGCCCCAATCACCTGGATAATTTATTAAGACATTCTCTAGAATAGCACCTTTATATTTGTAAATTACCATAGAAGGGGCACGAGTACCCTCAGCGTTGTACATAAACATGGCTGTGAAGTTTTACTTTCTCGTCACCATCAACTTACTTATACACTTATTTTGATCCCACTGTGGTAATGACTTTTTTGGCTCTTAGACAAAACTTTACACTTTTCTCATCACAATTAAAGACTTGAGAAGGATTTAAGGTGAGAAAGTTTTTATTTTATAGAAACGACTGGAATTCTGAAAACGATTCTGTCAAATGCTCTTTAGTTACCTCTGCCGATGCCTTTAATAAATTTTGTGCCATTCTCATTGTGAGCTCTTTGGTTATCTATGTTTGTACGTATATATGTGTATTAAAAATAAACTTTTGTATTTATTATTCAGACATAAGAATAAAATTGTTGAAATATGGGGGTGGGCGCGCGGAGCGCACAGAAAGCGAAGCTTCACCAGTATATCCTTATATATATATACATAAATACCAGTGGGGCTCCGCGCGCAATCCCACGTTATTATATATATATGTATATATATAGATGTACGAAGTATAGAAAAAAAATAAATTAAATTATTTGTTACCTACAATTTATCTATTTAATTAGTATATATTTATCAGAATTAATTACCTACATTTTTAACATTCATTTTTATTTTTCCTTACCAATACTTTAATTTTAGTATATTTAAAACCCCAACGTATTGAAAGATTTTAAATATCGTCGAAATATCGAATAATGATATAGTTAGAAATATAAAATGATTTCATTTCAACTATATCGTTAGTTGTTTGTTTTTTTTTTTGAAAATTTTTGAACACAAAAAATTTGGGACATTGGTATTTTTTTCTTCGTTTACTTTTACTTCGTTAAATTCGTTTTCAAAAGTTACAAAATGTCCAAACGAAAATGTGACAGTGAATTAGACTCCCAAATTGCAACGGAAAAAAAAAATCTTTCTTTCACATCTACAGAGAATTTGAAGTCTAAATTTAAAGTCGGAAATAGATCTGCGTAAGAAAGTTATTAAATAATTACTACTACTAGTACTACTAATACTACTACTCCCACTACTACTAATACTACTATTACTACTACTACTACTACTACTACTGCTACTACTACTACTATCACTACTACTTACACTTTTTTATTACCACTACTATAAATTCATAAAATATATTTATATTTTTAGCCAAACTAAAACACATTGAAAAAAACAATTTAGAAATTAATAATTATCTATTTTGCAACAATATTATTTTTTATCCCAGTTTTTCTTTCTCATTGCATTTATGTATATGACGATTGTAATTGCTTTTGTTTGAAAAACTCCTATTACATGTAGAACATACGTATATTTTAGATTTTTCATTAGTGTAATGATGATTTGTCAAATAATCTTTCCTTTTAAAAAAATTTTGACAGATTTCACATACATATTTGAATTCATCGAAATTAGTTAATTTATGATTTTCTAAATGACTGTTTCTAATAAGCAATTTATCACATATTTGACATTTATAGTTCCTCTCCTTTGTATGAACCTTCAAATGAGATTTAAGTTGAGTTTGTAATGAATCCTTGCTGGCAAACAGTGCAAATATATTCTTTCTTATTTTTATGGATCTAAATGTGAACATTTAAGTTTCTACTTTGATTAAATCGTTGTGCACAAAGTTTACACTTGAAGTTTTTCACTATATTGTAAATAATATAATGATTGATTGAAATACTTTTTTTAGGAAAAGTCTTGTCACATGATGAACATTCGTAAACTTTGACTAATTTATCACGGAATTGATCCATCTTCTTAGATTGTAAACTGTAAAAAATATATAATATTATGTATTTAGTGATAGGTTAATTTTCATCATCATCATCATCATCATAATCATAATCTTAATCATCATCATCATCATCATTATATTTATCACCATCGTATGAGCATCAACATTATAAATTAATTACTTATTCATCAGAACAAAAAATTTTACTTTAACAGTCTTGTATATTTGAAGCTTTTAATAGCTCTGCCAAACTTATACGGCGATTGTAACTTATTTCCACTCGTGATGTTACTATTTTAATTCAAATATCATTTAAGGATATCAGTTTAACGCAGTCACTTGTAGTAATAAATAAACTATTTCGAAGACTTTATCAAACCCATGGGATGTTTACGTATTGTGAGCTTGTATATAAGGAAGGAAACATATCAGCTATAGCTTTTCAAATTAGTGCGATGAGCAGGGGAATCAATAACATACGCAGACAACATGCGCCATGACAATAACAAATTTTTTTGGATAGTTTAAAGTTTGTGTCTATATATAATTTTCATTTAATATCATGTTAACCTTTTCATATTGTTGATAAACGTTTTTTCTCATAAAATTCCTAATTACAATTATACAAATTTGATAAAACGTCTTTTTTAATTATTTTTTATTTAAGTAACTTAACAATAATTAATAGTTTTACAATGGATACTTCTTCAACATACATTGAGCAGCAACAAGTAGTGGGTAAAACAATAGCTATTTAATATAGTACAAGAACGATGGTATAGTTTTAAGAGATAAAAAAAATTTTATTTTTAGATTATTTACAATATAAGGAGAAATTTTTAGAGTATTTAATAAGTTTCGAGACAAAAGATGACGAAGTATATTCAATCACAAAAAATATACACACACTTGATTTAAAATCTCAAACTATTCGGAAAAAAAATATTAAATATAAAAAAAAAAGATTTCATTAAAAAAGTAATAAAAATTTTTGTGAATAAGAATCCAAATGTTAAGTGCGAGGCAAGTTTATTTAATTAATGATTCCAAATATTTCATTTACGTTTAAAATACTCAATAAAAGTAGTCACTTACATACTACTACTACTACTACTACTACTACTACTACTATTACTACTACTATTACTACTACTACTACTGCTACTAATACTAATACTACTACTACTATTAATTTATTTACATTTTTTTTATTTATTTACAGCATTTAAGTTCTTTTTATAGATGAAATCTGTGAATCTCAAACTTTTATCAATAGAGAAAAGAATAATGATTTTAGAATTAAAAAAAAAATTTTTATAATAACGAAGGATGCAGAATTTAGTGCAACATGTACAATGAAAATGTTGAAGTATTCACAAAAACAATAATATTAAATGAAGTAAGTATGATTATCTCTAATTGTAAAACGATTATTATTTTAATCCAAAATAAATGTAAAATATACCATTACTGTCCCACAGAAAGTTCTTATTCGTGATGCAGCAGTTGTTAAGGAAAAAATATACTAAGGGTAATATGCCTTTCGAAATTAATTTTCAGACGTATTCAAAAATTAGGAGCCTCGGAAAATTTGATTTAAAAAAAAAACAAAAATTTATAAAATTGATTTCGACGAAATTCCAAACAAGAGGCGACCTGTCAGTAAGTTGTTATTATTAGATATTGTTTCCAAAATATTATTTTCTATATAATTTATGTTCAATGGAAACATTTTTTTCAGAAATTATTGGATATGTATACAGCGAATTTATTATACGTAACTTGACTACAACAACGAATATTTTAGATCGATAAGTGATACAAAACACAAATTAGAAGTATCATTATCAAAAACAATTGATGAAAATGTCAATTTTGGTTTTGGATGGAAAGTAGAAATCGTAGACGATTTACAATAAAATAGTAAAGAAAAATCTACATATTTTTATGATTAAATGTAGGTACATAATAGTAGTTCATAATCGCAGAGCATTAATATACTTCAAGCAATTGATTTTAAAATATCACTTTACCCACCAAAAATGGTCGGTAAAGTAGAATTTTATGTACAAAATATTAATATAAAATCAAAATGATGCCTATGACTTTCAGGAAATAGTTATTTATTAAAAGTACGTGGTGTAAATCAGATCAAAGTTTTGGACAATACTCGTTTAAATATCGAAGAAATTTTGTGTGGCTCTGAAATTGTTCTATTACAGGCGAAAAACTTATATTAAGTTATGCATAATCTTCTATACTAATTTTTTATTTTTATTTTCAGAAACCAAACGATGACAATAATATTTCATAGTAAAGAAATCCACTACAATTCTGTTTACATATAATTGGATGTAATGTAAAATCAAATGCAGAGTATTAAAATATTTTTTGATCAAAATTATTTATAAATATTATCATTCTCATAATTATATTCATCATCATCGTCATCATCATTACTGTTATAACTGCTGCATATATGAAAAAATCCAGTGCATGATGATACATAGTAGCAGCTCAAAAAGGGGATTAATGATCCCGCCGGTTACAACAGCTGATTGATGTCGAACACCTATGTAAGCGAATATCGATCTGAGATCGATTTGCTGATTTAACATGAAGAGCGACTTATGTTGGCGTGTTGTTCTCGTCATATCGATTTTACACTTGGTTCTTTGTATGTATTAAAAAAAATAGTAAAATGAACAATACTAACAAATGAGAATGAAGATTGTTAATTTCTCCGAGAGTTCTCAAGCACTGTTGTTTTGCATTTGCTTTCAAAGGCTATTATCTGCGTGTTTATAGCTTTAACATGTATATCGTGAAAAATTGTTTAATGGTGATTGGCGTGGTTCACGCACGTAAGAGCGGGTATACACCGTCGGCAAACATCAGCCTAAAATAAATTAAAATTTTATTTGTGCCGACAATTTTCGTCGTTTAATACTTTACGAATCGAAAATTTCTAAGAATTTTTAGTTTTACAAATAAAATAAATCATGGATTTCAGTTACTTTTTTCTAGGTTACCCTAGACCAGGGGAGTCAATATCCTGTGTAAACAGCATACAACTATCGATCTCATTCAATTTTTTTTTTTTTTATGAATTTTAGTTGATAGTTTTAAGTTATTAGACGAATATATAATATTTTTCATTCATGGGTTAAGTCACTTAAATTGTTTTTTCAGATCTTTCGATGAGATTTAGGTGCTCAAGCAATTTTAAGTACTCGAGTATTGCACTTTGCCTCTACATTTTTTCTATCTATCGTCGATGGTAAACAAGGTAAATTTCCATGAAGTGTTAATGTATTGATATTTTAAAATACCGATACACACACGTACTTATTCAATGGTTTAGCTATATTGTATTGTCTATCATTATGTATGCGTTCTTTTCTCTTTCTTTTTTTTTCGTCTTAAGTTGATAAAACAATAATTTAAATGTGCATCAAAACGAAATCTGATATAAATATTATATTATGCACCTAGGAAGTAAAGTAGCTGTGTACGGTCTCGCTTCGCTCGGGCGCTAACTACTCGCCGGGCGTGCAGCCTACCTTAATCCCGTGGTGAACATACGATTTTTTAACATCCCCAGCCATAAAGTTCGTTCAACGCGTATAGTGACAGTCGATCAATATATAAACAAAACCAATTATTAAAACACGACTATAATACATTCGAGCATTATTAAGACTTAATTTTTGCTCTGTCGAGCGGTCTGCAGTCTGCACTTCATTCGATCTCTCGCTCTCGCTCGCTCGCACACTATGTATTTATAACACCGACAAAACCGATCGTACGACTGACAAATAAAAAGATGATAGCATCATAGCAATGTTGTGATTGCTAACTTATCGGTATGCACATATTTGCATACTGACAATACACTGCAGGAATCCGTCTTTTTTTTCTAAAGTTATTCCCGGATCACAAACAATCATTCTTCTTATTTGCATGATTCTTGTAAGCCACGACGGAAATGTTATGATTACACGTTTGGCAATTTGCAAGGGCTGTTTGTTTACGAGAGAAAAAGTGAGATAGAAAATCATGCGCATGCGTGTGTTACACCAACACTTGCAGGGAATAATATTTAAATCCTATTTCACAACATACTGTCTCGCGCTGCACTCATCCAACGCTGTACTGTATCAAAGAAGGGAGAAATATAACGCAAAGCAGAGTCCGTTGTGACATTAGGCTTGCGGGGCGTATATGCACCAGTTTATGGGCTAGTAGGTGGAGCATAAAGAACAAACTTTATAACAAGGGCTGTTAAAAAATTATAATTATTGTTTGTTTAAAATGATTTCTCTTTGAATTCCGTAAATATTGCAAAAAAATATAAAAATGTATTTGTTCTTTGAAAAAAAAAAGATTAAATCTTTTTTATTTCAAATAATTTTCTTTCATAATTCATTAATTTTATAATTGTCATATAATATTCGTTTTGATCATACTCATTGTTTCCTGAGTCGTCGTGGTTCTTCATTGAGAGTATTGTCTGTCGATGGAAACCAGAAGATCAAGATAAAATTACTCACTTTCGGAACGTGACATTTCTTATCGTGTAGTTTATTTTTAAAAGTATGACAATTTTATTTGTTATACTTTATTTAAAGCAGTTTGATTTTAAAATAAAGTTCATGCACCGATATTTATGTATCCTCCCTTTGACTTTTATGGATGTTCATTAATTAGTGTGAATTGATTTTTTATTTTTTAGACTACCACTGAATTTATAATAGTAAGAAATTTTATCTGCAGAATTGCATGCATAAGTATAGAATAAAAAATTTTTAATTCAATTATTCAAATAAAAGGTAATGGAAATTTATTATTTAGATGTTTCTCTTTTTTTTAAAATGGTTTACAAAATTTTCACATGCAACTACGCGATGTTATAGTAAATAATGCAATGAACAAATGGAATCATTATGTATATTTTATAAAGGGAAATGATCATTACCATAACATTGAAAGTAAAGCAAATTACGCTAAACATATGTCCAAGTACGGTGTTTACGGAAGTGACATTGAAATAATGAGTTTTGTTGATTATTTCAAGGTATTTGTTAAAGTTAAGATTAAAAATTCCGATAGAGTTTATTTATTTGGAGACCTTTTGAACGACTTACAATTAATTTTGATTTTCGATGAAAATTATGATTCTGGACATTTGAACATCTATGAATTCGTTAATAACGGAAACTTCAACAAAAAAGATGAAAGCAATGATTTAACTTCAAACATAAATCAAACAACAATTGAATGTTTAACCACTTAAAATGCATCAGAAGTAAGCTTTAAACAAAAAGTTGAGCTAACAAGAGACGGTATGAATGAAAGTAATGATTCAAATTCAAACAAAAATGTAACAAAATTTGAAAGTTCAAACATTACAAATGTTTCAGAAGTAAGCTTTTAAAAAAAAGTTGAAATAACAAGAGATGGTAATGAATTATTTCGATGTTTCTCCTTTTTCTTATATAATTCTGATACTCTACACCTCAAAGTTCGACATATGATTGTAAAAAACATTATTGATGGATGGGAATATTATAAAGATTTTATTATTGGTCATCCGTATTTTTATGCAATTAAAAACAAAAAAGATTACGAAGTGTATATGAGTGAATTTGGTATTAAAGGTAGCTAAGTAGAAATACAAAGTTTTGTTCAAATTTATAATATTCGCATCAAAATTTTATTCGTAAACTCTTATTATTCTTATTTATTGTCATCTGATAATTTAAATACATTGTATTTGACTTTTTTTTTTTAATGGAAACTGAGACGACGGATTGTTTCATATTTTTAATTTTAACAATGATAATATAACACAATATGTTAAAAATTCGTGTTGCCGCAATGAACGATCAAAAAAAAAAAACTTATTGATAATAATTTAGAAGACGTTTTTCGCAAGAAATCAAAATTACTACCCGTTTTCGACAACAATTTTAACGAATCATCTTCGATGATTGATTCATCAGATTTCGGAGAAAGGAATTTTGAGGTTCCACATTGTTTAGCTGTATTTTGAAAAGAATTATTCGAAAAAATAGTAACCAAAAACATCGATATAATAAGCCATTAGTACCAGAATGTTGTGCCATTATTGTTTCTAATTCGGGTACAATTAATAAATTTGATTTATGTGTACATCCAAAGCATTCACCAGAAAACGGTCCGTCATACACATATTTAGACCCAATGGTATTTTCCCTAATGTTTCCTTTAGGAGACTTAGGCTGAAGTACTAATTACAGTAAAAATCCAAGAAACGAATCTAAAACGCTCTTAATCTTACAATATTATTTATATAGATTGTCGTACAGACCAAAATCACAAAACTTTAATCCCTTATTATATGGCGGAAGACAACAGTAACACAACAATTCTTTTTAGATGCATATGCGATGGTTAAAAGTAATAGAATGAAATACTTTAGAAATAATCAAAAGTCCTTAAGAATGGAGTGTTATCAAGGTTTATAAGATCATGTAATAAATAGTGCCAGTAATATTTCGACCAATTTTGGAAATGGCAAAGTTGGAAATCTTTATATTTTACCATCAACATATATAGAGGGACCAAGATATATGCAACAACATTATCAGAATGCTATGTCAATCATGAGAAAGCATAAAAAACCAGATTTATTTATAACAGTTACATGTAATCCACAATGAAAAGAATTAAGTCAAGATTTGAAAGAGTTCCATTTCAAGCTAATATTTGAAACAAAATTACAGTCTATATTAGATGATATTAAAAAAAAAGATATCTTTAGTAAGGTTATTGCATATGTCTATACCATTGAATTTTAAAAATGAGGATTACCTCATGCACACATTGTTATAACATTACTTTCGAAATATATATTGATAACACCTGAACAAATAGATAAACATATTTCTGCTGAAATTCCAAACGATAATAACAAACTTCAAAAATTGGTTATAAAGCACATGCTTCATGGACCACACAGTAAAAATACTCCTTGTTATGATAAAAACTAAAAAATTTGCAAAAAGAATTTTCCGAAAACTTTTACATTGATTACAAAAATTAAAGAAAATGGACATCCTGAATACAAGAATAGAAATAATTGTAATGAAAATCATATTTATATATTGAAAAACAGTTATGAAAAAATTCTAGTCTATAATTCAATGGTGGTCCCTTACAACAAATACTTGTTGATGAAATAAAATTGTCATATAAATGTTAAATGTTGTGCATCAACACAGAGCATTAAATATATTTTCGACTACATACATAAAGGAAGTGATAGAGCTGTTTCTGAAGTTCAAAAAGAAAATAAAAATGAAAGCGAAAAAAATAATGATAACGAGATACTCGATCAAATATCACAATTTGTTGATGGTCGTTATTTAAGCCCGATGGAGGCAGCATGGAGACTTCAAGAATTTCCTCTCTGTGGGAGAAGTCATTCAGTATTTTATTTACCTGTCCATCTCTAACATAAACGAAACATTATATTCGAAGAAAGCAAAATTAACGAATCAATTAAGAATTGGAAAACCCCTCTAATAGCATGGTTTGAACTGAATAAAATTGATGAAAGTGCAAAATCATTAAAATATGTTAATATTCCTGAATAATATACATTCAACAATGAAACAAAGCAATGGAATAAAAGAAAACGCATTAAAAAAAAATTTACAATCGGCACATAAAATTTGGTTCCTCCAAAAGATCAGGAAAGATTTTATTCAAAACTGATATTGAATAAAGAAGCAAGAAAAACTTATTTCATAGATTCAAGAACTGTTAATTATATCACTTACAGTACTTATAAAGAAACAGCTATTTCTATGGGATTGGTACAACACGATTTTCAAATAGATATCATTTTTGAAGAAGCATGTAACGTTATGCTGCCTTTTCAACTACGAAAATTTTTCGCATGGTTTATTATGTCTAAAAGTTTTTTTGGCAATATTATTTAGAAAAAATACAAAAAATATTTTATTGAAGATTGTAATGATGATTAAAATAAAGCTCTTCTACGCTTAAACGAAATTTTTAATTCCGAAAATATGTCTTGTAAAGATTAAAGTTTACCAGAACCAACAGAAACGATACAAAAAAATATCAATACTGACAACAATGAAAAAATATCTTGCAAACATAAATTTCATGAAATGTTTTCACAACTTAGTCATGATCAACATCTAATTTTTCAAGTGATAATAAAATTAAAATCATTAAATTTTTTTTATCGATGGTCCTAGTGGATCTGGAAAAACTTTTCTGTACAAAACAATAATTTACTACTTTATATCAATTGAAAAAAAAAATTCTTACAATGGCTTGGATAGGTATTGCTTCTATTCTGCTTCCAAGGGGAATGACCACTAACAGAACTTTCAGACTTCCTTTAGACTTAATCACTATAGAAAGAGCGTTCTTCCAGTTTGAGCCAGATAAACAAAAATTACGAATGTAGAAGTAATTATGTGGGATGAAGCTTCTATGATACCAAAAAAAGCGTTAAAAATGGTTGATAGGACTTTAAGAGATATATCTAGTAATAATAAACATTTTGGAAATAAAATAATAATTTTAGGTGGAGACTTCCGTCAAATTCTCCCAGTAGTAAAGAACGGAAGCAAAATTACTATTGTTCCAGAAACCATAAAATTTTCTAATCTTTGGCATTTGTTTAACATTTTTTATTTACTAACTAATATACGTTTGATTGATAAAAAATTTTCTTTATTGTTACTGGAGATAGGAGAAGGCAAAATTAAAACTTTTATAATTCCTCGGACATGGAAAACAAATGATATATGTTCTAAAATTTTTAATAATGAAAATGATCCTTTTATAAGTAAAGCTATATTACCATCTCACAATGAATACACACATTTTTTGGACAAAAAAATTTTAAGTCATTGGTAGGAAAATTAGTAACGTATTATAGTATTGATACAGCAACTCACAAAGGAGTAGATAAAACAGAAGATAATATTTATAAAAATTTCCCTACAGAATATGTAAATAGTACTATAGATGGTCTTCCTCCACATGAATTGAATTTGAAAATTAACGCTATTGTTATGTTGATACGAAATTTGAACATACCTGAAGGACTTTGCAATGGTACAAGATTACGAATCAAAAAATTATTTAAATACAACATCGACGCTGAAATAATCACCGGAGAAAAAAAAGAATCAAAGTCTTTATTCCAAGAATAACACTAAATACAAACAATTCTTCTTCGCTACCATTTACATTGTACAGAAAACAATTTCCATTTAACATAGCTTTTTCTATGACTATCAATAAATCACAAGGTCAAAGTTTTGATGCCTTAGGATTATACCTTAGGAAACCATTATTTTCTAATGGGCAATTATATGTCGCATTGTCCAGATTTAGAAACCAAAAAAAAATTGTATCTAAATTGAATCAGAAAACAAATTTGAAATTAAAAATATTGTTTGGAATAAAATGTTAGAGTAACAGAAAAACTATTCCATATTTTAGTACTTTTTGTATACTTCTCCGCAAATTTTTTTTCATCAAAAAAGCAAATTGCAGTACCTTCTAGTACCCAGATTTATGAAATCATATACAATCCTTTGTATGTAGAATATTTTCAGATACACCATCATAAATGCAATATTTTATCAGTGTGACACATGTAAATTAAAATTCTCAAGTCAAGAATGAATATCATCGCACGAAGAAATTCACAAAAAAAAATTTTTTGTATGTGTTTTACGTAACATTATCATATTAGAGAAAAAAAAAACTATTTGCGCCACAAGGAAGAATGCCAAAATATCAAAAAAAATTTCAAGTGTATGAAATGCGGGAAATCTTCCAAAAGAAATTATCACTTACAGAGACATTTTAAAAATCATGAAAAAAACGTTCAAAAAAATATTGATCAAAATTGTAGAAAAGGTTATGTAAGAGCGGAGCACCTTAAAAGGCATTTTAAAGTATGTAATAAAAATAAAAATTGGTATTAAGTGAAATTGTAACAAAATATGTTGTTATATTCAAATAAAATTATATGTTAAAATAAAACCATTTGTAACAGTTTATATATGAGGCTTTAGTAATTTCTTCACAGCATTATTTTACATACTAATTATATTATAAAGTCGCGGACATCATCAATAATTACAAATGTGATAAAAAATTTCATAGAAATCGGGGGGGAGGTTGGGGGGAGTATGGGAGGGAGCTGCGGGGGAGCTGGAGGGAGGTGGGGGGAGCGTGGGGGAGCTAGCGAAAATTTAGGATTACTCGAAATATGCAAGAAAATGAAAGAAAAACTACCGTATTTGGGAAAGAGCTGGGGGGGTGGGGGGGAGCAAAACCTCGCTCTAATCTCTTACAACTATATAATATAAGATATATTTAGACTAGTGGGGCCTCACCGCCTGCACGCTCTGTGCGCCAATGTCCTAACTTCATACATTTAAAAAACTTACTATATTTATTTAATCTTGGTTATCCCAACTATGCAGTTGCTACATATATGTATTAACGCGATACCTTACAGCAAGCCGCGCCATAGGAAAGTTTCCCGAAGCGTCTCAACTTCTATTATCTTTTTATTGGTTTTTATTTAAAATTAATCGTCAGAATATCTTTATTACTTCGCACAGCCATTGTAAGTGAATGGATATCCTAAGAATTAAAAACTAAATAAAAAATTTCTACGTGCCTGCAATAAAAATCTATAAATTCGCCAAATAAACCTGCCTTTTTGATAGTTATCAGATACTTTATATAAGATAATAACATTTTATTGTGTATGTCTGTCGACAGTTTACGAATTATTAAAATTAAGTTGTATCCATACAGTACAAGACCATTATAACTATTACTTCACTGCAGGAAATCAACATTTAAGTGTGAGTTTTACTTAACCTTAATATACACTTATAGTCTCGATGCATCTGCTGTGGGTTTTTTATATGAATTCATTTCTATTTGTTTTTACTATTTATATACGTTGATTTAATCAACAGAGAATCAAATACATATTTTATTGTGTAAATTGCCGTGCCAGTTGCGAGCTAAAGCTGCTATTTATGCAAGTTGTGTATATATTAAATCTACAAGCAAAGTAAAACTCAAAACTGGCAGTTTTAGACTGTCAATTTTGAGCCGTAATCTCTAAAGACTTGCGATCAAAGCATTAAATACTTTTAGGTGCCTCCTACCACAGATGTTTCGTTGTGACAGTTTTAGGATAAAGCATTCCTGATTGATTTTTTTTTAGAGATTTTACCTTTTTTCTATCCGACACAAATAATAAAGCGATTTTACTACAAAGTTATTTGGTCAAAAAATATGTGGCATTTTGTAAAAGTAAATTTTAGTCAACTTCTGAATAAACACGTATGCTTTTTGTACGTGTATGGAAGCTGCTTGTATATTTTAGGTATTAATAAATGAATGTGCTATTCATATATATTTTAATGGGTACATAATAACCTACAGTTTTTGAGGTGTGTACCCGCAGTTTGGGTACATAAGCTCGGTGTTTGTACAGCAGAGATCAAAAAGTGAAAAAATCGAGAAGCCACAGTAGGCAAAAAGACATTTTGCCCTGTTTTTCATAAATTTTATCCCAAAAACAACTTTTACTGTTGCTTTCAATGAACACAGCAAAATAAGATTCACTTTTGAAATAAATTCCGACTTTTAGTTTTTTACAATTCATCACAGTACGCGCGTAAGAGCTGGGATCATCACCAAACAAATTACGGCGGAATAAACCACATCAATATATCTAGGGAAGGAATCAGCCACATCTACGTATGTGGTGTGCCGAAGAAGTGTAACTTTATACATAAGTGCCCAAGGTATTGTAAAAAAATTTCCATACACTATTGCCACTTTCTTCTAGACTAACTACAAATACACGATTCTATAATTACTTTTAAAATAATGATAACCCCACTCTTATAATAACCTGATTTTTAGAAATAATAAATATTTTCGGCTTTAATTATTTGTTTTCCCTTTGGTTATTAAGTAGAAGTATACCGAGTTATTTAGTTGAAGTAGTTAGAGATTCATATTTTAGCTTTTTTTAAAATTACTTCGAATCAGTAGATAAATGATTTATTAATAAATACTGTAATTGTCCGAGTTAATTTAAGGTTTTCTTTGCAGGTCAGTGTGTTTTAATTTATGTGAATATAATATTGAGCTGAAGCGTACGGGTCCTCTATCTATTATCTATTTTAATAGCGGTATTACTATTTGTCTCGTTTTTTTTCTGCTATAGTAAAAAAAACGTTGGTTATTTTTAGACATAGTAGTAGAACATTGTATTAAACAAATTTTTTGTTCTTGACACATATAGAGCTTATTTGCCATAAAATAAAATTGGTTTTCTTCGTTGTCAAAAGAATATGCTATCCAGCAAACCTTGTCTGTTGACATCATTATCGAAATTATAATATACCTTTAGAGTAAGTATTCACGGAAATATATTGCTAATCATACATTTTACATATTTTGTATTAAAAAAACATGGTTTCCGATTGGGAGATCTTAGCCTATCACTGCCTAAATATAGTTTGCTAGACAGCAGCACAATCATGGTTTGCACACACCTGGTTTTTTTGCACCATGTACATGAATTGGCTGCTCTGCCCGATTCCTATAGTAGGTTGTTATTATCGCATGTCCGTTATTTGGAAACCCAATGAACTACTTAATTTACACTCTTAATTAGTAGATAAATGATCTGTTAATAAACAGTGTAAGCAGACGAGTGTATTTGGTTATTCAGTTTTAGGTGCTTGAGTTATATTCTATTTTTATTCCGCATTGAGCTGGAACGTACAGGTATCCCGTTATCTGTTCCATCAGTTGGTTCACTAACGATTACGTTTTATTTTTGTGCATCTGTCTATTCAACAAATCAGACGTGCGGGTAGAACAGAAAATTCAAAGGGCTGTGAAGGAGCGGATTCGGCTGCAATCGGTTGTTTTCGGCGATATTCGACGATGTTAAAGCGCTTTGGTGAGCAGTATCGTCTGTAATCGGAATAATTCGTCTATTTTTAGTAGAGTTTGGCGAGAGAGTGCCTTTCAGGTGACCTCGGCAATCTTTGAGGGTTCTATGAAAATAAGCAACATGTAAGAATTTGATATTGTTAGACAAATAAGGGTTAACCTAACAAAAATGGGCGACTTGGGGGGGGGGGGCTATGGTAAAATTGCGGGGGTTTGGGGGGGCGGGGGCTAAACAATATTATTTACTTATGTTAGACAGACTTACTATTAGTCTAGAAGCTGGGTACCAATGTGTATGAATTTTTACGTTTATGGGGTAACCAGGCTGATTTCTATGTATTACGGCACGGAGAATCCGATTTTCGATGGTACCATCCTAAATTATTTGTCCCGTGATTTCTATGAACAAATATAGTGCGAAAAACTCGTCTTGTTAAGATAAGTTGAAAAATATTGGTATTGGAAAAAAAGGTTTAAGACAAATTTGTGTTTTTATCAATTCTACACAATTTTCTACTCTAAGTTTTGTTTTGAAAAACTAATATTTTCCAAAAATCTCGAGAAAAATCCACTAATCAGGAAGCTCGGTACCAAAGTGTATGCATGTATACGCCCATGCGGTGCGCAGGCTAATTTATATGTATTCATAAAAAAACAATTTTAGTGCAATAAAACTTTTCTTTAAATAACTTGTGAAATATTAGTTTTTTGGGAAACAACTACAAGTAAAAAATTGTGTAAAATAAGAAAATACAGAATCGTTGTTTAAAACTTTTTTGGCAAAACTAATATTTTTCAAGTTATTTAAAAAAAAAAAAAATTTTTTTGCACTAAAATTGTTTATAGTAACTACCGAAAATATAATTTGGGCTGGTACCATCTATAATAGGAGTCTCTGTACCAAAATACATGTAAATCGGTCTGGGTACCGCATGGGCATAAAATGCCTACCCTTTGCTTCCCAGCTTCCGGATCAGTATGATTTTTCTCGATTTTCTCACAGAATATTAGTTTTTTGAAAGAAAAATCATTTGGAAAAATTGTGAGGCATTAAAAAATAAACAACTTTTGTCCGAAACTTTTTTTTTGTATAACTAATGTTTTTCAGTATCACTGGAAAAAAACGAGTTTTCTTTTAGCACTAAAATTGATTATATCAGTTACGGAAAAAAAAATGTAGGCTGGTACTATACAGAATCGGAGTCTCTATGCAAAAATACATATAAATCAGCCTAGGTATCGCATAGACGTAAAAATGCATAAATTTTTGTACTTAGCTTCCGGATCATATAAAAAATCATTAAAAATCAGCATATTCTTACCTTATTAATACCTTTCTTCTAAGTACGGAAAACGTGTGGGCGGATGGGTGGTTGCGGGGAAGCATGGGGGCGGGCTATTACATATATATAAGTCTGGGTTTCGCATGGGCATAAAATGCCTACACTTTGGTTGCCAGCTTCCGAATCAGTATGATTTTTCTCGATTTTCTCAGAGTATATTAGTTTTTTGAAAGAAAAATCATTTTGGAAAATTGTGTGGAATTAAAAAATACTGTCATGTACAGTAGCGTAGCCATGTGTCCATGCGCCCCTCTCTTTCGTCGGCCCACCACAGAGTGGCAGCGGGAGAGAGGAGGGAGCTAGCTAGGAAGGAAGTTCTCTCGGATCATTAACTAATAAACGAAGTATATTCAAGTCCTCGTATATTTTATTCCGTGAGCACCCCAAGGCCATCATAACCCACGTAACAATACACAACTTTGGTCTGAAACTTTTTTTTTGCATTACTAATGTTTTTTAATATTATTGGAAAAAAACGAGTTTTCTTTTTGCACTAAAATTAATTATATCGGTTACGGAAAAAATAATTTACTCTGATACTATACAGAATCGCAGTCTCTATTCTAAAATACATGTAAATCAGCCTAGGTATCGCATGGACGTAAAAATGTATACACTTTTGTACTTAGCTTCCGGATCATATAAAAAATCATTAAAAATCAGCATATTTTAACCTCATTCTTACCTTTCTTTTAAGTACGGAAAACGTGTGGGCGGATGGGTGGGCATGGGGAAGCGTAGGAGGGGAGGGGCTATTACTTGCAACCTACACAAATTAACTATGTAATACAGGAGGATATATACATATGTATCTTTCTATATTATATAGTTATTTGGACGAAAGGGCGTCCCTGACCCGCCTTTTGCTTCGCCCCGCTGCCCCTTAGCGCACCATCGGCTTTCCCTCAGACAACGTAGTGAATCGTTAATTTTTATTCGATTTTCAACCCTGATATATTTAAGTCAGCTCCCCCTCGCTCCTCATCAACTTTCCTCCTGAACCTCATTTCCCCTTCACCTCCTCCTTACTGCCTCTTTCATAGTCTATCGTCATTTCACTTAAATAGCGTAGCTATTCGTTAATTTTATTAATTTAATAATGATGCTAAGCCCAAATATAATCAAGTCAGCTCTCCTTGCTCTTTGCCTTTATGATCTTCAACGATACAATATTTATAACTTAATTACAGTGGCTTTACTTTCCTTCATACAATCCATCAATACTGATATCTTTGATAAAATATTTATAATATTTATTTCTAAAAAAAACTATATTTTGAGATGTAATGTTTTCTACCCATAAAATTTATAATATCATTAACGATTATATTTTTTGATTGCCATATAAGCTGTTGATTCAATTATTTATAACTTTTAAAGTCTACAATGTGTGGATTAAGGGTGTTCCTGTTACACGCTGTATTTAGATTACAAGTGAAACATCCAGCAATTTTTTTTATGAACGAGTATTTGTTATTGAAATGTGACGAGGTAAATTACCAGCCCCACGACGTGGGACCATCCCGAGTACCTCGCACTAAAAATACGAACCATACGTACTAACACACGAAATACGACGACAACGACCACGACGAAAAACAAAGAAATGCAGCGGACAGCACAATGACGAAATACACACGACTACGAAACTCTAACGATGACGACCCACACGAACAACAACACCAACGACGACACTGCTTGGCTCCACTCAGC
>JAPYYV010010961.1:0-11045 GCA_030522625.1 Copidosoma aretas | reverse complement strand
GAAAAAAAGCTGCTGCATTTACAATTGAAAACAATATTGATAAACGTGCTGTTCCAATAGTACGAAGAACAGCAAGCATCCCAATGAACAACAATAAAAAGATTGTGGCAAAACGAAATCACTTTCCTTTGATATCAGGATGTGCTATGACAATGCACAAATCTCAAGGCAGAGCGTTTGATGAAGTAGGTTCTGATTATCTTAGAACACATTGAACATATTTGTTATATGTGGCACTATTAAGAGTTACAACCATTCAAGGATTATATATTACGACAATAAACGACGATTTTAAATTATACCATGGAAAAAAACATGATCATTCAATAATGTCACTACATGAAGAGTTTAAAAGACTATCACTTAATAGGCTTCAGACAGTAGATTCATTAATACGTAATTTCATAACTTCAGAAAGAGGGTTATCAACATTTACTTTTAACTGCCAAAGTCTAAGAGCACCTATCAAAGACCTAAAGAGAACTGCCATTGAAGATAGCTGCATCTTAATTTTAACAGAAACGTGGCTTGACAATGATGATAATATTAATATACCGAGTTTCGATTGCATAGTTAAATTCAAACGCGCTGATGTCAGATCAGGAGGAGTTGCAATTTTTAGCAAAAACGATTCTACGTTAAACGTCAATATGCCTAACATAGATGTATCACTCAACAATGTTATGAAAGATGATGTTGCACACTAATCCGTTGGTAATATATGTGCTGCATAATGTAAGATGAAAGATGGCAAAGAAATTATTATAATAGCGATTTACATCTCACCAAACAAAACTGTGCAAGAAATTATTCGATTCATACATAAAAGATTACTTCCTTCCACTCTTCAAGGTTCACAGTTATTACATCAAAATTTACATACATTGCCCATAATTTTAGCTGGAGACTTTAATGTCAATTTTGCATCTAAAGATTCTTTACCTTTAATACGCTTTTTGACAACAAAAATTCAACTACAAATAATACAATGATCCAAAAGAGTCCAAACAAAGTACGGAACTACTATAGATGCTGTTTGTTCTAGATATATTGATAAAATTACATCAAAAACATTTGTTTCAAATTTAAGTTATCATAAGCCTATTGAATTATTTATTAAATTTAATGACAAAGAATCACATTAATATACAAAAAAATAATTAGTATTTGGCTTCTCCATATAATTAATTAATCGACAGCTGACTCTGTTATAACCAAACATAAATAAACGATTTATGCTTCATTTTACTCTTTTGACTTTTATTTTTGATTTGACACCAATAATATACAAATATTTACATAAGCATATTTGTAGTAGCCAATATCAATTAAATCAACTTCAGTAACGGCTCTTTTTAAAGTTTCACTTCTGCCGGGGGTCCCCAGACCTACGTGTTTTTTTTTTTTTATGATCATAATCATAATTATCATCAATATAATTTTCATCATCATCATCATCATCATAATCATCATCACCATGATAAATATCATCGACATAAATATCATCATTATCATTAAAATCATCATAATTATCGTCATCATTATCATCATTATCATCTTCATCGACATCATCATTATAATTTATATAATCATCATCATCATTATTATTATCATCACCATCATCATCCTCATCATCATCATCGTCATCATTGTCATCATCATCATCATCATCGTCATTATTGTTCTTATTATCATCGTCCTTATCAACATTAATATCGTTATCGTTATTATTATCATAAGCATCACTTTTGTCAACGTCATTACATCATCATCATCGTTATCATCATTATCATTACCATCATCATCAGCATCATCGTCATCCTCATCATTATCATCTTTATCATCATTCTTATAATCATCATTATCATAATTATAATCATAATTATCATGATCATAATAATCATCATCATCATCATTCACATCATCACCATCATCATCATTATTATCATCACCATCTTCATTATCATCTTTATCATTATCATCAATATCATAAACATCATTACAATCATCTAAATCATCATTATCATCATCATCATCATCATCATCAATAAAATCGTTATGATCATCTTAATCATCATTATTATAATCATCATTATTAAAATCATTATCATCTTCGTCATCATCATCATCATTATTATCATCTTGATCATCATCATCATCATTTACATCATTATAATCATCCTTATCATCAATAGCATTATCATAAATGTCATCAAAATCATTAAAGTCATCATCATCAGAATGTTTGTCATTATCATAATCATCAGCGTCATCATTATCATCATTATCATCATCATTATCATCGTCATCATCATCACTATTTTCATCATCATAATCATTATTATTATCATCATCATCATCATCATCATAATCAAAATCATTATCATTGTCATCATCATCATGATCGTCATCATTGTTCTTATCATCATCATCCTTATCGATATTATTATCGTAATCATCATTATTATCATAATCATCATTTTTGTCAATGTCATTACATCATCATCACCGTCATCATCATTATTATTACGATCATCATCAACATCATCGTCATCCTCATCATTATCATCTTTATCATCATCATTATCATCATCAGTACCATAATTATAAACATCATAATCATCATTATCATCATCATCATCATTGTTATTTTTATGATCATCATTATTATTATCATCATTATAATCATCATAATCATCTTCATCATCGTTGTCCTTATAATTATCATCATTATTATCATGATCATCATTATAATTATCATCATCATCGTCTTTGAAATCAGAATTATTATTATTATCATCATCATCATCATCTTCAACATCATTATAATATATATATAAACATCATTATCATGATCATCACTATTATTATCATCATCATTATCTTTTTCATCCTTATCATCATCATTCTTATAATTAATAAACTCATCATCATCAGATCATCATGATCATCATTATTATCGTCATCGACATCATCATTATAATCATCATCATCATCGTTATCATCATCATCATAATCACCATCATTATCATCATCTTTGTCGATATCATCATTAGCATCATTATCATCATATTTGTAATCATCATCAACTTCTACATCGTCATCATCATCATTATTATCATTATAATCTTCGTTATTGTCATCATCAATAGCGTTATTGTCACTGTCGATTTATCATCATAATCATCGTTATTACTATCATTATTATCATCATTATTATCATCATTATAATAATTAATTTCATTATCATTAGAATCTTTATCATTATCATCATCATCATCATTATCATCATCATTATCGTCATCATCATCATCGTCTTCATAACCATTATCATCATCATCATTGTCATAATCATTATCATCAGCATAATCATGATCATTATCATGATTGTCATCATTATCATCATTATTATCATCATCATCATTATCAACGATGTCATCATCATCATCATGAGCATGAACATCATAAACATCATTATCATTGTCATCATCATCATTATCATTATTATCATCATCATTATCATCATCATTATCATCATCATCATCATTATTATTTACATCATCATAATCATCATCATCATCACCATCATCATCATCATCATCATCACTATCATTTTCATCATCATCATTATCATCATCAACATTATCATCATCATCATCGTGATCAATAGAATCGACATAAATATCACCATCATCATTTATATCATCATCATCATCATTATCATCATTATCATCATCAAAATCATCATAATTATTATCATCATCATCATCATGGTCATCTTTATCAACATTATCATTATAAGTAAAATGATCAACATCATCAGTATTATTATCATCACTATTATCATCATCATCGTCATCGCCAGTATCATCATCATCATTGACATCATCATTATGATTATCGTTATCATTGTTATCATCATCATCTTCATTTTCATCATCATCATTATCATCTTGATCATCATCATCATCATTAACATCATTATGATCATCTTAGTCATCATTATCATTATCATAATCATCATAAAAATCATCAAAGTCATCATCATCAGATTCTTTATCATTATCATCATCATCATCGTCATCATCATCATCATTCTTATAATCATTATCATCGTCATCATCATCATTATTCTCATCATCGTAATCATAATTATCATCATCATAATCATCATAATCTTTATATTCATCATCATTATTAACGTCATTATCATCAACACATCATCATAATCATCATCATCATGATTATCATTATCAAAATAATCATAATTATCGTCGTCATTATTATCATTATCGATATCATCATTATAATTAATATAATCATCATCATCATTAATATCCTCACCATTATCGTCATTATCATCATCATCGTCATCATTGTCATCATCATCATTATCATCGTTGTTCTTATCATCATCACCCTCATCATTATTATTATCGTACTCGTTATTATTATCATAATAATCATTTTCGTTAACGTCATAATCTTCATCATCATTACTATAATTCCCATGATCATTATTATCATCATCATCATTATACTCATAATAATAATCGTCATCATCATCATCGTTGTCCTTATAATTATCATTATCATTATCATGATCAATATTATCATCATCATCATCATCGCTGTCGTCATTATACTTATTATTATCATCATCATCATCATCGCCATCATCGTCGACATCATCATCATTATCATTATCATTATCATCATCATCATCGTCGTTATCATCATTATAAGCGTCAAAGTCATCATTATAATCATCGTCATCATCGTCATTATCATCTTTATCATCATAAGTATCATTATCATAATGATTATCGATATAATCATCATAATCATCATCATTGTCATGATCATAATCATTATCATCATCGAGATCACCATTATCATCATCAACATCATCATCATTATCATAATCATTATCTTTATCATCATCATAATCATTATCATCTTTATCATCATTATCATTATCATCTTCATCATCATTATTCTTATAATTAATATACTTATCAACATCATGATCATCATTATCATCATTATTATCATTACAATTTTCATTATCGTCGTCATCATCATCAGAATTATTGTTGCCGTCGATCTATCATCATCATCATCGTCATCATCATGATTATCGTCATCATAATCATCATCATCATCATGGTCATTATCATCATCATCATTGTCATCATCATTATCATCAGTATAATCATGATCATTTTCATTGTTGTCATCATTATAATCATCATCATTATCAACATCATCATCATCTACGTTGTCATCATCATCATCATCATTATCATCATAATCATCATTGTCATCATCATAATCATCATCATTATCCTTATCTTTGTAATCATTATAATCATCATCATCATCATCATCATCATCATCATCATCATCATCATCATGATCATCATTATAATCATCTTAATTATTATAATTATTGTCATCATCATCATTATCATTATTATTATCATCATCATTATCATCATGATAATCATCATATTCATCATCGTTATAATGATCATGATCATTATTATTATCATCATCATTATTAATATGATCATGATCATCATAATTATCATCGTCATTATCATTATAATTGTTATCATCGTAATCGTCTTTATTATTGTTACCATCATTACCATCATCATCATTATTATACTTATTATAATCATCTACATAGTCATTATCTTTATTGATATCATTATAATCATCATAATCATCATAACTATTAACGACATCATGATCATCATCATTATTATCATGATCATTGTCATCATTGTCGTTATCATTATCATTATCATCAGCATCATGATTATTATTATCATTATTATCATATTCATCATCATCACGATCATTTACATCATTATCATCATCATCATCACGATTGTAATCATCATAATTATCTTCCTTATCATCGACGTCGTCGTCTTCATCATCATTATCATCATCATCATCATTATTATCATGATCATTATCATTATCATCATTATCGTCGTCATCATCTTTATCATCATCATCGTCATCGCCATAATCGTTATCATTATCATCAACATCATCATCATCATCATCATCATCATCATCATCATCATTGTAATCATCATAATTAACTTTATCATCATCGTCGACGTCGTCTTCATCATCATCGTCATCATCATCATTATCATCATTATTATTATCATCATCATCATTATCGTTGTCATCATCTTTATCATTATCATCGTCATCGTCATTATCGTTATCATTATCATCATCATCATCATCATCATTATTATCAACATCCTCATCAGTATTATCATCATCATCATCATCATCCTCATTATCATAATACTCATCATTATTATCATAATTATCAGCATCATCATTAAAATCATTATCATCATCATCATTGTCATCATCATTATTATCGTCATCATTGTCATTATCATCATCATCATCATCGTTGTTCTTATCACCATCATCCTCATCATGATTATAATCGTTATCGTTATTATTATTATAATCATCATTTTCGTAAACGTCATTACATGATCATCAACGTCATCATCATTCTTATTACCATTATCATCAACATCATCGTTATCCTCATCATTATCGTCTATATCATTGTCATTATCATCATTATCATCATAATTATAATCATCATAATTATCATTATCATCATCATCATTATTATAATTTTGATGATCATCATTATCATCATCATCATCATCATCATTATCATCATTATCATCATTATCATCAGAACTTTCATCATTATTATCATCATTATTATAATCATCATAATTATCATTATCATCATCATCATCATCGTCGTCGTCATCATAATTATTATTACCATCATCATCATCGCCATCATCGTGAACATTATCATCATTATTATCATTATCATCATCATTATTATAATCATTATTATCTTTATCATGATTATTATCGTCATGATCATCAATATAATCGTCATACTTATCATTATAATCATTGTCATCATCGTCATTATCATTATCATTATCATCATCATGATCATAATCATTATTATCATCATCATCACTATTATCATCATCATCATCATAGTCATTGTCGTTATCATCATTGTAATCATTTTAACCTTTATTATCGTCATCATCATCAGCATTATTGTCAACGTCGATTTATCATCATAATGATCATCATTACCATCATTATTATCATTATTATCATCATCATTATAATAATTAATGTCATTATCATAAGAATCTTTATCATTTTCATCATCATTATCGTCATCATCATTATTATCGTGATCATCATCATCATTGTCTTCATCATCAGTTTCATCATGATCATCGTCACCATCATCAATGTCATCATCATTATCATCATCATTATCCTTATCTTTGTTATCATCATCATCATCATCATCATCATCATCATCATCGTCATTATCATCATAGTTATTATTACCTTCATCATCATCATCTCCATCATTGTCAACATTGTCATCATTATCATTATCATTATCATCATCATCATCATCATCATCATAATCATTATCATTATTATCTTTATTAACATCATCATAGTCATTATCATCATTATAATCGTCATAATCATCATTGAAATCAACGTCATCATCGTCATTATCATCATTATAATCATAATCGTTATCATTATCATCATTAACATCAACATTATCATAATTATAAACATTATAATCATCATCATCATAGTCATAATCATCATCATTATCATCATCATTGTCATCGTCATCCTCATCATAATCATGATTTTCATAATCATCATCATTATTATCGTCATTATCATCAACACATTATCATAATCATCATCATCATCATCATCATCATTATTAAAATAAATATAATTATCGTCGTCATTGTTACCTTTATCGAAATCATCATTGTAATCGATATAATCATCATCATCATTAGTATTATCATCACTATCATCATCATTATCATCGTCATCTTCATCATTCTTGTCATTATTATCATCATTATCATCATTGTTATCATAATCATCTTTATCATCATCATCGTCATTATCATCATTATAATCGTCATAATCATAATAATCATCATTATCATCATCATTGTCCTCATAATCATAATTATCATCATCATCATTATCATTATCATCATCATCATTATCATCGTCGTCATCATAATTATTATTATTATCATCATCATCATCGCCATCATCGTCAACATCATCATCATTATCATTATCATCATCATCTTCATCATCATAATCATCTTTATCATCATCATCGTCATTATTATCATTATAATCGTCATAATCATCATTATAATTATTGTCATCATCGTCATTATCATCATTATCATCATTAGCAACAACATCATCATCATCATCATTATCATCTCCATCAACATCATCATTTTTATCATCATTAAAATGAATTTAATCATAATTATAATGGTCATCTTCATCAGCATTATCATCATCATCATCGTCGTCGTCGTCATAATTATTAGTATCATCATCATTATCGCTATCATTGACAACATCATCATCATTATTATTATCAGTATCATCACCATCATCATCATTATCATCTTTATTATCATCATCATCGTCATTATTATCATATTAATCGTCATAATCATTATTATCATCATCATCATCATCATCGTCATTATCATCATTATGATTGTCATAATCATCATTATAATCATCGTCATCATTTTCATTATCATCAGCATGCTCAATAGCATCATCATCATCATTATTATTATAATTATCATAATAATTATCATCATCATAGTCATAATCATCATCATTATCATCATCATCATTGTCATCGTCATCCTCATCATAATCATAATTTTCATAATAATCATCATTATTATCGTCATTATCATCAACACATCATCATAGTCATAATCATTATCATCATCATCATTATTAAAATATTTATAATATCGTCATCATTGTTACCTTTATCGAAATCATAATTGTAATCGATATAATCATCATCATCATTAGTTTAATCATCATCATCATTACCATGATTATAATAATCATAATCATCATCATCGTTATCCTCATAATTATCATAATCATTATCATCATTATCATTATGATCATCATCATCATCATCATCTTCATCATCAACATCATCATCATCATTATCATCATCATCATCATAATCAATATTATCGACATAAATATCACTATCATCATTAAAATCATCATCAGAATCATTCTCATCATCAAAATAATCATATTTATCTTCATCACTATCATCATTATCATCTGTATCGGCATTATCATTATAATTATTATAATCATTATCATTATTATTATTATCACCATCATCATCATCATCATTGCCATTATTGTCAACATCATTATCATTATCATCTTTATCATTATCATCATCATTAACATCATTATAATCATCATAAACATCATTATCATCATCATCATCATCATCATCATCATCATGATTCACATCATCACCATAATTATTATTATCTTCAACATCACCATCATCATTAATATCATTAAGATCATCTTAATCGTCAATATCATCATTATCATCATCATATACATTGACATCATTATCATCGTCATCATCATTACCATTATCATCAACATCATTATAATCATCCTAATCATCATTATCATCAACATCATCATCATCATCATTTAAATCATTAAAGTCATCATGATCAGAATCTTTATCATTATCATCATAATCATTGTCATCATTATTATTATCATCATTATCATTATCATCATCATTATCATCATTATTATCATCATCATCATAATCATTATTACCATCATCATAATCATCATTATCATCATAAACATCATCATCATTGAAATCATTATCATCATCTTAATCATCAATATCATCATAATCATTATTTAAATCATCAAAATTATCATCATCAGAATCTTTATCATCATCATTATCATCATTGTCATCAACATTATCATCGTCGTCATCATCATTATTATCATCATCATCATCATCAATAAAATCATCATATTTATCTTAATCATTATTATCAATATCATCATTATTGAAATTATCATCATCCTAATCGATATTATCAACATCATCAGCATCATTATCATCATTGTCATCGCAGTTATCATCATTATCATTATCATTATCATTATCATAATTATTATCGGCATTATTGTCATCATCGTCATCATAAACATCATCATCATCCTCATCATCATCATCATCATCATTATTTTAATCATCATAATCATTTTTATTATCATTATCATCATTTTTATCATTATCATCTTTATCGTCTTCATCATCATTGTCATCATCATCATTATCGTCATTATTGTTTTTATTATCATCTACCTCATCATTTTTATCATCAAAATCGTTATTATCATCATAAAAATCATTTTTATCAACGTTATTACATCTTTATCATTATCATCATCTTTATCGTCATTATTATTATAATCATCATAATCATCATCATCATTATCATCATTATCATCATAAACTTCACAATCATTATCATCATTATGGTCATTATCCTCAACACATCATCATCATCATCATCATCATTATCATTATCATCATCATCATCGTCATCATTGTTCTCATCATAATCATTCTTATCATTATTATTATCGTAATCGTTAATATTATCATTATCATCGTTATCATCAACATCATCATAACTATGATTATAATAATCATAATCATCAATATTATCGTCATCATGATTATAATTTTCATGATCATTATTATTATCATCATCGTCATAATCATTATAATTATTATCATCATCATCATCGTTGTCCTCATAATTGTCATCATCATTATTATTATTATCATTATCATCATCGACATCATCGTCGTCGTCATAATAATTATTATTATCATCATCATCATCATAGCCATAATCATTATAATGAAAATAAACATCAGTAACATGATCATTATTATTGTTATCGTCATCATCATCATCATCAACATCATCATCTATATCATCATAATCATCATTATCATTTGTATCGTTATTATTCTT
>JAPYYV010010960.1:0-11046 GCA_030522625.1 Copidosoma aretas | reverse complement strand
AAATCTCACTCAAGTTTCAGTGCCATGCAAGTGCATCTTTAAATTTAAATTTTAATCTTTAATTCAACTTTTTGAAAATTCAAATATTACTTTAAAATTTTTTAAAGTTGTCTCTTGACTTGCTTATGTCAAGAGATAAATTTAGAGACCGTGAAAAAAACTTCCCGGACATTAGTCTCGAACTGCGGCCTCCTGGGTGACAGTCAGTCATGCTACCGACTAAGCCACCAGGGACCTGGCATACCTAGACTCTAATAGCACTCTTTCAAAGTGCACAAGACTGAACGTAAAAATCCTAACATTTTTAACTCTAAAAAGAGTATATTTTCAAAATGTTGGTTCTTAAAAGAGCCGGCTTATTTACCCGTACCTATTTTTTGGTATCATGGTTTTTACGTTTAAAATATTTTTCAGTCCTTATAAGGACTGTTTAAGCTATTTTAACCCGTGCGGTTTTTACTCCGCCTGTTCGGCTCTCCCGACGCAGAGCCAAATGCACAGAATGCGCGAGAGAGCCCCTACTTACAGAGGGCATTGGTGGGGGTAAAAATTCTCACGAGCTGGAGGGGGTATACACGCGCGCTGGAGGGGGTAAAAATTAGCTTGTCCAACAGCACGAGCTGGAGGGGGAAAATTTGCTCGTCCAACAGCTGGAGGGGGTAGGTGGGCCAGAAATGCAGGTGGGCCAGTATCCCCATGGGGTAGTATCACCACAGCTTACATACTTTTGTCTGTATGTATATATATATACCGAGCATCTATTCGCTAGGCAAGTAACGTCGACAAAGCTATCAGTTGGAAGGATATTTGAATAGCTGTATGGTGTTAAAGCTTGTAAGGTATGGTTTAACAATGTAAAAAAGGCTGTTTTATATACATCGTAATGATACGTTTTTATTATTAAACTTAAAAAAATATTTTCTTAAATGCATAATCAGTAGAATCGGGAGTATAGCTGGATCATTCTACCAAAAACGGTCTATTTAGAAGGCCGAAATGGACGAACACTTCAAAGGGGTTTTTAATTGTTCTGATATTTTGTTCGTATTGTCCGTGACCCAAATAAGTCAAAATCTTTTGGGCCTGCTGGATCTATAAGCTTAAACTAGCCGTAATTTTTGACTGAATAAATATTTCAGACTCCACCAGGGATGAAAACAAAGCTCTTTTCAAGCACTTTAATTCACGCCCACATAAACTTGAAAATAGTTATTATGTAAAAAATTATCATAGCGAAGATAATTAAAATCGAGAATTCATCATAAAAAATAAAATCATCAATCAGCCATAACTTTTTACTCAATGAATATTTTTCAACAATCCAAAGTTTAATTGAAAGCTCGTTAAAAATCGTTTAATTTGAGCTCTAATAAAGTGAAAAATAATAATCTGATCGAGTGTTACGGTGATTTTAAGTGCCTTTTTCATAAATCGATCGAAACGGATTTTTAGAGTTTGAAGCCTAAACTACAGTCGGCCGTATTTTTTGACGGAATCTACATTTTAATCCTTATCAGTGCTTAAACGAAAGCTTATGTCAAGTTCTTCAAGATTATTTTTGTAGAATTGTGATAACTTATCTAGACAAAAAGTTATGAGCAAAAGAAAGCACCCTCTTCTGCATTGATCAAATTTTTTCGTACTTATGTATAAACTTTCGGAAAAAGCAAAAAAAAAAGATAGTCTCCCTCAATTTTATGCGTGTTCACGAATTTTCTTATGTTCCTGAATGTGTGGGGAAGAAAAAAAACTATATCCCATAAGTGTGCCTCTGATTTTATTTTTTTCAAAAAATAAGGGCTCCAAAGTGCAGATTAAACGTGGAATTGCTCGTATATGTACGTTGTTATGATCAATTAAATAGTACGATGACTCTAAATATTATTGATTGAAAAGTAATGATTTACTTTTTGGTCGATTTATAAAAGCGTACATTTTTATGATTGTACGAAATGGTTTTTTTTTGTCATCAATAATAAAATAAACATTTGGTATAATTGCAAACACTAAGGTTGTGCTCTCTCAGCGGGTCGTCTTTGATGATGTTATTGGGCTCATGTAGCGTCTGACATTTCATTTCTGCGCTCCCTAACAGCACAAAATATTTTAAAATATTAAAATACTTTTGAATGTTTTTAAAATGTTTTATAAATGTTTATTAAATATGTCTAAAGGTTTTTAGAAAATGTTTTTTTGGAATCTTTTAAAACTATTTTAATAATGTTTTGCACGAATATTTTATTTTATCACTGAGAAATATTTCTAAATAGTTGCTTTTAAATATTTTATGAGCATGGATGAAATATTTCAGTAAGATTTTTAGAAATGTTTTTAACACATCGATAAAATACTTTCAAAACATGTTAAAATCTTACTAAAAAACTTTTTTTTTTAGGAATGTTTTAAAGTATTATAAATAAATCATGAAACTTATTAAATCAGTTCAGTTATTGTTAAATTCCAGAAAATGTTAAAAAAATGTATAAGTGCCTGTGTAAATGCATGCAGAGTAAGTTTGGGCCGCTTCGTATGAGTTTGATACTTTGTGAGCTAATGAATGAGTTTTACTAATCCACATGGAGGCACAAGTTACTTTTGCCTAGTAGATAAAGCATTGGATTTCTATACAGCGGGTTCGATGTTCAAATCTCCATGGATGTTGATGATTTTTTATAGGTTGTTTTTCCGTTACAGATTTTACTTTAATTTATAAAATCATATTATAACTGATCCATTACGTATAAATTAGGACAACAACAAGTGTATGGATAACTGCTACCATACATTTTTAAATTACATGATTATTTTTTAAAATATCATTTTAGTTGTATCGAAAATCTTTCATCTCAATATACTTTATATGTATTTTAGATACATACGGAAAATATTTTGAAACATTATTATACAATACTTTAATGAAATATGTTTCCTACCTCGGGCACTTTTGCAACCCTGGTACTCCTTCGGTAGGAAAAATAGGATTCTCCACTCATATATGCATCCGACCAGGGGGGTCCCAACGGTCCCTCGGGCGTTGCTTTGCAAGCGCCTTCGGGCCCAGGGACCGCCCTGGTTTACGCAGCACATTTCATGTTGCATAAATATTTTATAAAATATGTTTAAAATCATTTGAAAAATATTTCACAATAAAATAAAATATTCATAAAATATTGATGAAATATTTATGTTATCTTTGAGCTATGTGGGTCCCTGCTTATTAAGTACATCTATAACTTCTATGTATCTTTTAAACAATAAGGCGCCGACTATTTTTTTCAATTGGAATAATCACTATAATTGAATTGGAGTCTGTTAATGGACCTCGACTGTATGAATCCCTGATGACCCCCCCCCCCCCCTTACTCGAAGACTGGATCGACCCTTGAGACTAAGGGCGCAAAGACTCTGCCGCAAAATGTAGCCACGATAAAATAGTTTATTGTGATACAAGTGCGGGAAGTCGCAAAATGCGCACGCGGCCGGTGTGTGGCGCACGAGCGCAGCGAGGTCCGTGAAAAATATGAATCTACGCAACCTAACCGCTACGAACTCGATGCGAGACAGGTCGCCATCTCCGAGTGCAGCCAAGGCTCCCAGATTGTCGGGACTTTAGCATTGTAAGTATATATTGCGCATGTCCTAAAGTTCCGACAGTCTAGAAGCACTGAGTGCTATAGTGTAGCCAAGTACGGAATCAGCCTACTTTGCCCCACGCCAGCTGACTTTGTCGCACTCCGTGCACTCCATTTTACCTCGGGCAATTTTGCTACCCTGATACACCTTTGGTAGGAAAGATAGTATTCGCCACTCAGACATGTGCATCCGACCAGGGTGATCCCAATGGGAGAGATGCACATTTGTGACGAAAACTTCATTTGGTCTGGTGAGACGTAATGTATTTCACTACTTTAATGAGCAATGTGATGCCTTAAGGTAGTTCAGGACCCCTGTATAATATATATTATAGAATACTTTATCAACTAAATTGTTGACATGTAATACAAATAAAGTTGATTCTATACAAAGGCAAATTATTTTACGTGTTGGAAATTTTTTTTTTTTAATTTTGCATATTGCAAGTTCAACTGTTGATAACTATAAAAACACACTCGATAAGCAAGTACAAACTTTTTTGTTTTTCATTCGATTCCTATTTTTCGAAGCTTGAACTCTTCTTTAAAAGATATCGAATAAAGTTACTAAAGAAATAAAAAAAAAAATTCTATTTGTAAAAAGTTAGGAACTATTGTTCATATAAAATAGTGTAAAATATATAACTGATTCCGCGCTAACTTACCCAGATCGTGTACTGCGTTGGTACTCGAATTCCGAAACGAAATTGAATGTTACGAGTCAATGTATCCACGTAAAATTTTGTGTTCTAACTGATGAAAAAGTCGAAACAGGCATTAGAATCTGTTTTCATCGAAATATTGAGAGACAGAGGGTCGAAATGTCTTTCCGTCCCCCTGTCACAAGCTCGATTTTTCAACTTTTAGACCTTTCGTGTACTTACGTATACGTCACGGGCACCAACTAAAGATGTGCGTCAAAAACATTGATGTTGACTCTACTAGTTACCACCAATATCAGAGCCACAGTCAATCATTAAGTTTTCCAACGAAGCGCATACATTTTGTAACAAGTTTTCGTCTCGAGAAGTTGACTACTACGTCATTGGCTCAGAAAAAAGAGGGAAAAGATTTTCGATCCCACTAAACGGTGGATTCTCGTACCGCACACCGAAAGTAGACAAACGTGAGTAACAGAGTCCGTATCCAGTCAACGCTCAGTCGGCGGTAAGCGTTTGTAACCTCAACTTGTGCGATTACTAAATGTATCTGTCTTTTCTTTCCCCCTTCCGCGACGAGTGTAATCTTTAAATATACGGGTTGTGCATTCTGTGTAAGCATTTGTTGGTACTAAAAGTAATACTCGCGGGAAAGAAATCAAAACTGTGTCTACGAGCTGCACGATATGTTTAAAGTCGAAATGTCCTTGCCGTCCCCTGTCCTGTCCGTCCACCTTCCGTCCCCCCAATTCTCAAATTGTCTCTCATTTTGCTTCTGTGCATCGGATCTTCACCAAATTTTTTTTTCAGCTCTGTTAGGCTTAAATATTAGACACTGTTTCGGCTATTGATCAAATTAGCCTTTTTTCACGAAATACATCGATAAACGGTGGTTCTACTTTCAACGCTAGTAGCAAAGTAGTGCACTATTTTCGGTGGTCTCAACTTGACTTGAATGAAAGTTTAAGTGGAAACCCAACGATTAAAAAATGGTTTGCTGAATTTTGTGCGAGCAATTAAAAGTTATAGCGGTTTAAAGACGAATAACGGATTTTCATTATATATCGACGAAATCTTATTTTCAACGATTTTCGTGTCTCATCTTGAAGCAGCTGTAACTTTAGAACGGTAGCCCCAAACTAAATACACTTTTTTTAATCGATAGGGCTTGATCCCAGCTTCTATTTAAGCTATGTAAGAACACTTTAACCTTGAACACAGCTTACCTAGACGAACACAGCTTACCTAGGTGTACTTTAAATTTTTTTATATTACTTTGGTAACTTTATTAATAATATTTTAAAAAAGAATTTAGGCTTAAAAAAATAGGAATCAAATAAAAAACGAAAATAATGATTCATAATTATCGAGTGTATTTTTATAGTTAACAATATCTGACCATGCAATATGCAAAATACAAAAATAAAAGTTTTTGAAACATAAAATAGCGCGCCTTTGTCTAGAATCAACATCTTCGCTAATAAATGTGAACAATTCAGTTGATAAATTATTCTGTAATATATACTATATTGGGGTCCTGAACCACCCTGAGGCATGAAGCCATGCGCAAGAGGGAAAACTAATCAGAAAAATATATTATTTCCAATATCACCTACGATAATGCAAGGAAGTACATCTATCGTTGAAAGTTTTTAAAAATTAAGATTATGCTTTGTTGAGCCTACACCTATATACGCTATTAAAAAATGTTTACAAAATTATCAATTTGTAACAATAACCATACCTCTGATTAAGAGCTCAAACAATATGATAACATTGTGATTTATTATCGTTTAAGGTAGTGCATGCCATATAGCACTATAACTCATGCACAGGTTATGCGGTCGTCAGTATATCGCTGTTTTTCTCCTTCTAATTCATCTTCGCGAAAAATTTCAATTTTGGAAAGCTAATACTCGAAACTGTGGAACTAGACTTTTTAAGACCTCATATTCAGTTTACTCATAATATTATTTGTAACCTACTGTTTTTTTTATTAATCTTTGAAAGTGTTTAAAAGTTATGAATGACTTCGTACACTGTTTCACCTCGAATCATACACTTGTCCATCTTTCCTGCGTTAAAAGTTCATCATTAAAAATTGAATGTTTCAAAATCGGCTGGGCTTCTTCAAATTTTGTCACATGATAAATAATGTCAATCTTAAGGTGGCTCAGCACCCCTATGTAGCACATATTTTAAATATTTTATTATGAATGTTTATTAAAAGTTATGAGAAATAGCGATATTTTTCATAAAATTTTGTTATTAAATTTTTAGATATCAAAGCTTGAAAAGAAATTCAATAAATTACTTTAATCTATTTTAATTTACATCTGATTTTAAATTTTTTGGGGTCATTCACTTCCTTGAACAAATCCATTGGGAGTCATCACGGAAAAAATTGTAAAAACTCGGAGAGTTTTCCCAGTAAATTCAGTTGTTATTATACAAATACAAATAATGAGTAAACAATCTAATTTTCTGGGAAAACTCTCTAAGTTTCTGCAATTTTTTTCGTGATGACTCACAATGGATTCGTTCAAGGAAGTGAATGCGCCCATAAAATTCAAAATTAGATGATAATTAAAAAGATTAAAGTTAAGAATGTCGCATGATATTTAGCACCAGCTACATTATTGTCAGGTTAAGTATCACTTGTTATAACTTTTGATAAACATTCATGGTAAAATATTCGAAATATGTGATAAACAGGAGTGATGAGCCACCTTAAAAGCCATTCACAAAATTTCATGATTGTTCTCGGAAAAGTCGTCTTGCCTTCCTAGTACCTTGGATACTCTGTTAACGATCTAGCTGTTTTCAATTGCATGAGTGATAACTCCAGGTTTAACGAAATTTTTTTTAAACAAATACTTTACCTTTAAAGCGTACAACTTACAGTCTCTGAGGTTTTTTTTTATATATCTCGTTTTCGTGTCTTGCACAGTGTAAGCAATTAACATTTAGTCATTAAAAGACTTGATAGAGTATAAGAATGATTAATTTTTAAGCTCTACAACTAGGTGGCAGTAGTACGAGCAGGGTGTAGGGTTTTGTACATCTCCAACAGGGACAGAGATATGGATGTTTCGTCTCGGAGCTGTTAGTGGACTCATTAGTAAGGCATACCTAACAGCTCCTGCCTTAGACACCTAATTGGGTTCTCGGATCAATCTAATCGGCCCTTATATATTAACCAGTGTGGATTTCCGACACTTGCGGGTAAGCTCACGAAGAAGTGGTTAGACGCCTAGCGGATAGCTAGGGAAGGACGATATAGTCCCCATAAGAGCCTGACCAATCACGTCTGTCGTATCTTGGAAAATATTAAAGTACGATAATCCTGACTGATCGTTCTGCTTGTAGTGCTGCAACCCAGCGGTTGTGCTTATGCATTAATTATTCTCATACAGAAGAATTTTTCTACTTATATACTTTTTGACTCATGTATTTCAGATTGTCGGAACTATAGATTTTAGCACTGCAAGCTCAATCAAAGCTGATTTAAACCCTATCGAGATTGGCGCTCGTTCAGTATTTCTAGCTTATATTTTGGTTGATAATATGAGCTAACTCAAGTTTCTAGCTTTTTTACACATGTGTACATTAGTATTACTTATTATTAAATAAACGATGAATCATTCATTATAATACTTGAAGTTCATACTTTGTAGTCGATCTTCAATCAAAGTTCAATCGTTTTCGGCATTTCTGAGTATCTTCAACAAAGGCAAGAAACAATGCATCACACTTATCAAATGTCTTCGGTAAGATTATACTATACTCCTAGTTGCATTCAAATAAAGACTATACAAATGTGGACAGTCAATCAATTATAGTGATAATCTAATGCATAGTGAGAAAATCATTTGTTAACGTTATTCTTCATGTTGGCATTAACGGTATATATGCATGTATCTGTAATAATTTCCTTCACAGTGACTCCATCAAAAATTATTTTTATTTATAAGCACCAGACTACGACTGTGCAAGACAAAAAAATGTCGTTTTGTCCCCCTGTAGACTTACTCGATGAAGAAAATAACATGCGAATTCTATTTTTTTGTTTGAATATTAAAAAGAGTACAGTAATTCATTTTTTCCACATTTTAACGTCGAAACTGCATCTTTGTCGTTTTATTTTGGGTTCTTGTGCCGTATAAACCATTCGGTTTATAAATAAAGCTTTTTTAAACTAGGGCAAGAATAAACTATTTCTCGCTTGTAAAGGGAGCAAAGGCTTCGGGCCGAAGATAGGATTCGTTACTCATGTGCATCCAATCAGGGCAAACACAAAGAGTACTGGTGCTTGCCCTGGAAAGATGCACATTTGTGATGAAAAATACTATATCCATCCACGTGAGTAAAATAATTTCTGAGTTTAAAGTATGCCCATGGAAGGAAAACTGCACTTCGGTCTTTTGGCACAATAAATATCGTTAGCGCACAAGTAGTAAAATGTACTATTTTGCCCCTTGGGCCCAATGTTTTGCGCCATAGGGCGAAAAGGAACACCATATTGCGGTTCTTTGGGCCCAACGTTTATTTCTGCCCTAGAGTGCAAAGTAAATGTTGGGCACGAATATATTGGCTAGCTCAAAGTATGCCTACAGACACTAAGTTGACACGTTCAACCATCGCGACCCTCGGGCTTACAATGTTAATTGATTGAAAAAGATTTTTAATTATAGCTGAATGGACCAATACCTGAAAGTGAAAGTAGAAAGAATAATAAACAAATCTCTGCCAAATCAAAAAAGCCCGACAAAATTATTGATGATACTCCTTTTCATCCCGTAACGGTAAATACATTGTGATGTCATTTTGATCGGTTAATTAATAAACAATGTTAACAGCTACTAATAAAATCATTCATTGTTTGCTTTAATAGCAATCATATTTAGTAAGCAATAGTTTACTAAAGAAGTGCCATTGCTTCTTCGGCACAAAGCTTACTCATACATACTTCTTAATCATTTTTAATCTTAAGAGTATAGATATTATCTCTCTACTTATGTGCTGCAGTTCATTGTTATAATTTGTCGTTTATATTTTATTTAGCAAAGAGAAGTACAAGAAATGGTAAAAAAAGCTTGAGTAAGGCTATCCGGTAAACACCACATAGGATACAACTACTGTGTTAAAGACTCAAAAGACAAAACAATCTAAAGAAATATAATAAAATCGCAATTTAAATTTGTGATACAGATTCTCCATTGAGCAATATCTAATTCATGTCAATTTGTTTATTTTCAGATATGGTTGTATTAAAAAAAATTTATAGCAAAACTCACATGCCACGCTGATCACAACCCTGATAGCTATAAGGTAGTGAAACAACACACATGCGTAAAAATTACTCATTCAATGCTGGAAAAACGAATTTTAAGAGAGCAACATAAAATAAAAGCGGCAAGTTCTGTAGGATCATTTGATGATGACGTTGCTTTTGATAATCTGACAAAGTAATTATTTCAATACATTTCCCTTTTCTTTCTTGTTAGATATCACGGTGTTCAGAGAGTACTAAATTTCTCCGCGAGAGGCCCTTGTGGCCTGTACTTGGGCGCTCTCATATTATACTTCATTCTTTAAGAGTACTGATTTTATTGGTAAAATTGCTAAATCAGGTTAAGGGCCACAAAAGATAATTTCCTTTGGTTGGGTTTAGTATATCTTCGAACGAGTCTCTTCAATATAATTTCGATCGAACATCACTTACAGGTAGGTTCGGATTTTTCGAAAAGTTTTTCAATTACTTTGAAAAAAAATTTTAATTAAGTAACTTAACATCAATGTCTGAATAACTCATAGTAATCTTTTAATGTAATTAAAAATAATACTGACGGAACCAAAAAAAACTACGTCTTAAAATGAATAGGTAATGTTTGAATCGTCAAATATCATAGTATTTGTAATCATGATTAAAATTAATTCCAGTAATAACAATCATATCGCGCGAGACACGACTATAATAACTGGTACAGAGAAATTTGTCCTTTCTCTCATAAGAGCCTCATTAAAACACGATAATTTGACTTAGATTATCTTAAAAAATGTACAGTCTATAATTCTGAAATACGAACATAACGTTTCCAATTAAACAGTAAATGTATTCCTATAGGTTTAAGGTGGTTTTTCACGATGGTTCCGTATCAAGGCAGCGTGGGCCTCTGTGGTTTTTCGATTTTCGATCAGCTTATTATTTACACTATAAAATGTGTCGGACATGCACTTGACTGTAATATCATGACATTTAAACACGAATAATCGTGCTCATAATGTATATGAGTTGGAAAAATTTTTTTTTCTGCGCAAGGTACTGAAAATGACGTGTACGTCCCTACTCAAGCAGACAGATAAATGCTACATATTATACCTATAGATACAATCAGCATGATTCATCATGCTATTAGAAAGCTTTTTTTTTCTATTCTGATCTTATGTCAACTTTACAAGATATTTACTATTACTATTTACTTGTATACTACATCCCATTTCATATGAAAAACAAACAAATAGTTGGTCCAAGTGGAACTTTGTTTGAGCACTTGGAGTATTCCAAAAGAAAATTAAGGAGGGATGGTGTTCAAGAGTGAACTTGAAGTGGGCTGTATGATTTAAAGCTTGATCCAGAGCTGGTTAGGAGTAAAGGAGGCGAGCACAGGGACATCGAATAAATAGGCACTTAAACTCGTCACTTACAAACACCATTAAATTTTTGAGATATATTTACATGGTTAACAAGTCTT
>JAPYYV010010959.1:0-11046 GCA_030522625.1 Copidosoma aretas | reverse complement strand
GATGCAGCGGCAGACGAGGCGTCCGAGTGTTTGCTCGTGTCGCGGGGGATGATGGGCGTATTGCGTATCCGGCTCGTATTGTGGCGCGCGCGCGAGGCGTGTTTTTGTGCCTAAGTGCAAGAGGCTCGAGTGCGCGTGACGCGACGTGTGCCTTGTGTGGTTCCCCGATGCCGCTGTATGGGGTTTGACGGTGCGCTGGTGCCGGAGATTTTTCCGTTTCCTCCGCGTGCGGCGATCGGTTTTATTGTATTTTCAACGAGTGATTTTGCGGGGAGGTTTCGGCTCGGTCATCGAAGGTTGTCCCTGGATCTTTTCAATTTATATGAAATACATTAGAAGTTAGATCACTCGAAGAGCATCCCTGATCTCTTGTAAGTTGATTTAAAAATTAATTTTGAACAAAATATATTTCTCATGATGAATCAGTTTTTTTGCCAAATCGTCCGAATGAGTTGGTCAACAACTTGTGGGTAAATCTATTCGGGTTGAGAATTATATCGAGTATGATGATGTCATATAATTTTATTACTACGTAACCGTTGGGTGTGCAAGACGAGGTTTTGAAAAATTAAGTGGAATTCAAGATAGTCAATGTAGGAACGGTAGTGTTTATGCACTGGTACATATTAATGCAAATTAAATGTTGATTTTAGAAGATTTTTATTTTCAACACGAATCGTAATGAGTATTGATACATGATGTTTTTAAATTCATCGATTATTAAGAAATGTACAACAAACAGGAGCGGTATATCATGTATTTTGGTTTTCGGGCTGCAAAGTCCTCAAAAGGTTCCAGTACCCTTTTGTGCCATATTTAATTGTGTATTGTAGTTCTTTTATTATTCCATGGTCTTTAAAACAAACTTTGTATTAGTCATCAGTGAGATGTATTGTACTTAATCTATTTATCTTCCCGACAAGTGTTGATAAAAAATTGTTTAGTCTCAGCACTTCAATTTGCTCCAATAATAGTACCAAAAATCCTCCTATCCAGCTTCCTAATATGAGCAAAAGAAGAGGCAAAATGTCGAATATTTCAACGGAGATCGAATTGTTATTAGTCTAGAAAGAATACGAAGAAATTAGTGCTGTAATGTTTACAATTGAAACCGTAACCCTATGTATCTTACTAACCCTAGCCGGTTGCAAAAACAATTCAGTGGCTATGGCTCTCTGAAGTACACCGCTATCCTTCATCAACACAATGCTGTTGACAAAACGAAACTTAATTATCATAAATATGGATTAAAAAAATAGAGTTATCCCAGTGATTGGTTTTATTGATGAATGGTTTAATGAGCGTACTTGTAATCGATGATTCCAAGAAACGGACTGCCCTGCGGCACAGCCATTGAAACCGTTGTCTGTACTATCGTATCCAGGGGCTCCAACTCACAGGGAATCCTATGTTTCAACATCTCGTAAACCGTGTCCATGGTTATAAATGCGTATTTGTCCCTTGAGCATACATTGCTCAGGCCTTCCAAGTAGTTCTGCGGTAAGTTAGAAACATCGTCGAGAGTCTCTTGAAAGATCCTCTTCACAGTCTTGTCCGAGGTTGACTGCGGCATGATTTTTGGGGTTGAGGTTTTAACGTTGATTTAACGTTGATTCAATCTTGATTCCAACATTGAATTGACGTTGAATCAATTTGAATTAATTTTTGTATTGGACATTTACGTGGGGGTTTATCTGGGGATTTACGTGGCACGATAAGTAAATTAATACGGTCTCTTCTTTAAAAAAATCAACGTAACATTATTACAAAATATGTTATTGTACTCATCATCCACGAGGATTTAAGGTTGCATCAACGCTGAATTAACGTTGATTTCAATCAGGGTCTGGTTATAGTGATTTGAAATGCACCAGCTCAGTGAACAACTGTTTGTTAGAAAAAAGCGTTAAACCTCAAGGAATCTGTATTCCGCAGAATTTGATATCACTCCTAACGTGTAAGATCCATCCTCTAATAGGCCCTCCATCGATCGAAAGGGTACGGCGTACTCTTTTACTGACAAGAAGCTGATAAGAGCGGCTGAGTAGGATGCCAGGATGATGACGCCGGTGATTTGAATGGTCAAGCTGATTATTCGCAACGAATCGACCTTTACCGTGTCATGCCCTAGAACAAAATAGAGATTTTTCGCATAGGTTTATAAGTGTTCAATAACATAGATGTCGTCATTATTCATCTTTCTTGTTGTCATTGTAGGCGACGTCATCATAATCATCATCATCATCACAATGATTATCGTCATCACCTTGAGTACATAATGCTCCCAACATGTGGAATAATGTGTCAACAAACGTATAGCTCTCGATCTCTTCTTCTTGAATGGGCTGGCAATTTGACAATATTTTACGGCTGAGCACAGTAAGTACGCTGGTCAGTATCAAGATAACAACGAGGTTCGTCCAAATTCCAGAAGAAAAAGGGTTCATGTATGCGGTCCAGTTGATGACTGAGTCGTGAGATTTTTTAATGAAGATTCGGCACCTGTACGGATGAGATTCAATTTGTATCTGCAATTGTTCCTATATTCCCGCCAAAGTTGACTTAATGCACCTACTTGGAAGAAAAAACCGGAAAAGTGAACTCGACTGCATCCATCCTAGATTGGGTCATTATCAATCCTGTAGCTGCGAGGTCGACTTCGTTTCTATCAAGCAAGCCGACTACTCCGGTCCACGAGTTGTTTGGCAATAGCGAGCCCTTGGAGTCACCTTCGATGTATTTTACACTGCTCATGTGCAATTTTTCTCATTTGAATTAATGGATATGATATTTGGAAGTATTTAATGACGCAATTAATTCACAGCTTTTGTGGAACTGCTTACGTGCAATTTAATTTTCTTTTAAGGATTCTGATGAATGTTCCGAAGAAACCTTGGATTCCTATCATTCTACCGAGGTCGTCTCTCTGGATTATGGACATCGGTGGATCCTTCAATAAAACAAATTCCAAGTACCAACATTTAGAACAACGAGGATTGACGCAAAGTTGATGGCTAATCGTACAGTAATAGTAGTTTTTCTACCTCGGGCACTTTTTCAACCCTGGTACACCCTTGGTAGGAAAAACAGCGTTCGCCACTCATGTGCATCCGACCAGGGGGGTCCCAACTGTCCCTCGGGCGTTGCTTCGCAAGCGCCCTCGGGCCCAGGGACCAGCCTGGAGAGATGCACATTTGTGTAGAAGACTACTATTAACTCTGTTTCAATTGAAAAATACCTCTATAGCGGAGACTCGAAGCAATTGTCCCAGAAGATTGTTTCTGCGCTTATACTTAGCCAGATAAGTTATCCTCAATCCTTTTTCTTCGTCCCAAGTTCCAAAGTGACTCTTCATCAATTCTCGATCCTTGGCTATATTATAAACTTCACTGAGTTTCAAATTGTAGTCGCCTGGGATTTCCTGCACTACGAGGAAATGGGTGTACGGAGGAACGAAAATTCCAGAAAAAAATAGTCTGACGTCCGTTGTTTTACCGGAAAAAAATATCCAATCCGTCCAAGTCATTGAGATCCAAGGAGATATTTCCTGAGCTCATGCCAATTATAGGATAATCAATCATTACGATCCTTACCGATCCACTTATACATTCACTCACACAATCTACTTTGTTCATACGGTGTATTACCAATGATTCTCGTAGGCTTATATACATAAGGATTGATTGCTGGGCGTATTGCATGCATGCATTGGAACTTAAATGGCAAAAGCTAAAATACGTACGAAGGCCTAGCAATATTTACGTTTAAAAATTGTTGTCTCATTTCTTCGGAATCATTGATCAGTACGAATAAGGGATTCATTAACGTAAAACTTTTCACAACAATCTGAAAGAAAAAACACATAAAAACAAAAAGTTAAAGTACGGTTATTGTGCGTTTGTTTTCTAATGCACGTATTAACAAATTTTGTTTTTAAATCGTTATCTTGAGCTTAAAGGAGTTTGCTCCGCGTCCGATTGAATTAAAAAAAATTTGGTTACGAAAATAGGTAGACGAAATATTATATTTCTACAATTCTTACTTTTTCTTTAAAAGTCTTACTAGTGTATGCGAATGTGCTAATGTGAAGTTTGGCAAAATAGACTAGAATCGACAAGAGTTGATTAGCTTCATGGAGACCTTTAAGTGAATTGAATAAAAATCATGATTATTGTTATCAATAACAATAGTTATCATAATGTCAAAATTATGTATAAATATTATACTTACTAGAAGAATGGCTAGGATTTTCGTCCGTATACAAAAAAATTATACACGTATTTTTGAAGATAGACTGTACGTCTTTGATAATATGTTTGTAAATATGTGATTCCATAACTAGTTGAGCATTTGTACTGTATTTTAAGTGAGCGATAAATAAGATGGTTAATGCCTTGAGTAAAAATTCAAACGAAATACAACACTGCTTCGCCATAATCGTATTTTTAAAAATAGAAATCGGATAAGATGCAAATAGCACTGTTCCTCTTTTTCTTTTTTACTGTTACCTGCAGTAATATGCGTTAGAGGGTACGGATAAATATTTGAACATACTAGTCTAATGCTGATACTACTGGAGTTGCTCTAACGATATGAGTGCCACGACAAAACACCGAGGACATAGCACAATGATAAAACAAGTAACCATGCAATTATAGAACATTAAATTATGCATGAGATTATGATGTATAATTTAGGCCTGTATACTGATATAACGTAATTATTTCATTATCTTCTAAGTGAATCAACTATTTCAGGATCTTGGATTTAAATGTAATTATCTTTTAATGAGAAAGTTCTGACGTTTTTTTATTATAGTGATTGTAATATTTAACCAAGAGTTTATCACTGATTTATTTCCCTTGTAACAACCTCTTCCGAAATTTTACAGTCTTTTATGCAGCTTTAATGCACACAGTTAAAAATTTTGTGTAGTTTGCTATTTTACACTTATTATCCGTAAAAATCACACAAAATGTATGTACTTTTGTACACAAAATAGATCTACTTCGTACACAAAGTTTGTGTACAAGATATGAGTACAATGGCTGAATAACACAAGATTTGTGTACTCTTAAGGTAGTTGCATCCCAAAATTTGAAGGTTATCCAAAAAGTTATATTTTTCAGTCATACAACATGTAATTATCGTCATTTAAATGTATGACACTGCCACATACATGAGGTATACTGCAAATTTTTTTCAGATTTAAAAAAAATTTATTTATCAACATATCGTGTGAATGAAAAATTAACACTTCTTGTAATGAAAAAAATTTAATCATCATTTGATTTTAATAAACAAAAGTAAGTTTTTCTCTTCATCTAAATGGATATAAATTCGCCGTTTCAATTTGCTAAAAAATGCATTTACTTATATTATTAAAAATGCATTTATTTATAAAAATTAGAAAAATTGTCATAAACAAATGCATTTATCACAATGATACAAAATTTTTCGAAAGGTGTGTTTGTAGCTATTAAAATGGAGAACAAAGCCGTTGTTTATTAAAATCAGATAATAATTACATTTCTTTCAATACAAAGAGAGTTTATTTTTATTAACACGATATTTCGATAAATAAATCAGGAAAAAATCTGAAAAAAATCTACAATATACCTTATGATTGTGACAGCATCATACATTAAAATGACAACGATTACGTTTTATTAGACTAGGAAATATAACATTTTTGATACCCTTTCAATTTTGGGATACAACCACCAAAACACGAAATTCGTGTTAAATATATAATTTACACAAAACGTGTATAATCTGTTAAATTTTAAACATAATTTTTCTGTTTGTAATTGAAAAAATGAATCAAATAATTTACAACCATCGTAACATCATTGCCAACACTCGAAACTTTAACAGAGTCGTTTCTACAAAAACTGCGATGTTTCATGAAGCCTATGTTTATAAACAACGCATATTATTATTTTTAGCCAAAACTTTTTTCAAACAGTGTCAACTAATTTTCTCTAGATAGCCCTTTTGACATTAAGTCGAAAAAATATTCGCTGTGGAGGTAGAATGGAAAAAAAGAGGCCAAAATGTCATTGCTGTAATGAGAAGCATTAAAAAATTTCATTTTTAGCTGCTTATACTGCCTATGTGTTAACTTTTTAATTTATTTGAGCTGTATTTTCCAGTAACCTGAATCTTATAACACCCTTTCTAGTCGTTTCGAAAGTGTCCAAGGCGTTCTAATTGTGAATTGCATGAGACAAATGATTTAGTTGAGCAAAACAGTCCATTCTTTGATATTTGGATTTGATCCTTTCGTATAGTAGAGTGGACAAGCATATCGACTAATTTTTTTCAACTAAAAATTCGAATGCGCCTAGTCGTAGTGTCTTCATAGATACAGAGAGTTCTGCTGACTAAATTAAACAGTCATCACCAAAAATCCCTAATCATGAAAGTATTTTAAATTATCAATCAGGGGACTACAGTGTACGAAGTTGTCTGGTGTGCGGATGTACCAAATTAAATTTCGTTGAGAACTTCCTACTTGGGGCTTCAGAATTTCCGAAGAAAAAGGGGAAATTGCGATTTCCTGGGTGCCAAGATATTAAGGTATTTTTTTATGTAATCGACTACGAGCACGGGAAAAATAGTAAAAAAGTTTCATTGCGGTAATGACAGACCTGTCATTATCATAATGCTTTTGAAAGTTATTAAAAAATCCCATGTAAATTACCATGTGTTTTCTAAAAATGACAACAGAGCCGGGTCAAGAGATTTCGGCTACTTTGGACCTCACACAACGTAAAAAAAATAATAGAAATATTCTAAACACTAAATTTTGAAAATCGTATTTCACGCACCAAAATATCCCGTTATTCGTGAAATGACTTGTGTGTATATTATTATGTAGTGAAACTATTAAATTTACTATGTATGCATTATTATTGTGTTCCTTGTATTACTTGTTACAAAACGTAATTACATTATACATGAGCAGCTCACCTGATGTTTCGTTAACAGTGTTATAGATTAGTTATTCGTCGAGTGAACACGTATTTACTGAGCAGTAAGCGATCAACAACAGAGTAAGAAAGAAGAAGATTGTGTTTCGTGAGTAGACTTATCGTACACTTTAAACTCAAATGGAGAAGTTTTTAATAACGTATACGTATTTTTTGTAATAAAATAATAGGTTATATTATCATAATATATTCATATTCAGTTATTTTATCATATGATATACACATAAATACACAGTTAAAAATTTTGTGTAGTTTGCTATTTTACACTTATTATTTGTAAAAATTACACAAAATTCATGCAAAGGATCTCACAATTGTTTATGAATCGATTCGGGAAGGTATAAGCTATCATGAGTTACTACTACTTTTACAATATTTATCAATTTCACCCCTAAAACGGCAAAGAATTTTAATACCTCATTAGCGTCGAACCCGGTCGCACCACATAAAATAATTCACAAGTGGTGAGATTTAGTGAAATTTTAACACTAGCCCAGTCAGGCAACTATAATAGAGCATGCCATTTGAACAAATGGGTTATTGAGACGGTTTATAGTAACCGATGAACATTTTATACTTCAAGTGAATTAAAAAATATTAAATAATGACATTTTATACTGAAATTGATTCGGTTTACCATTCAATATCATAAAATATACATTTTTGTTCAAATACATTTTTGTTCAATCTTTTTTGGAAAAAATATTCATGGATTTAAGTGTGACAAAGTTATGGAAAAAATTTAATACTGTAATTTATAAAACATTTTTTTTTTCGTAAAATTATGCGTTTTCAATGTTATACTATAAAGATACTACATTGGTGAGAAAAGAGCTGTTATGCAAGCACTAGAAGGCAACATAGTGCTCATCTACTTATTTGATTATTAGAGAGCACAAATCTTATCCGATGGAAACTTATTTTTTCAAACTCGAGATCGAGACAGTTAAAATGTATACTATTAATATCTGTAAATTTATTATTCTGTATGATACGTAACGTATAGATCACTCACCATCTCTCTTCATGTTCACTTGCAAGCACTTTGTGAAACGGCAAGCTTGGCATTGATTTCGACGGGAAACATCGACGACGCACTGCCCGGCTTCTTTGCACACGTAATCTAAATTTCTATGATACCCGAGAAGAATAATTATCATCAACAAAGCAATTAAACTCAGAAACAATGATCATGCCGGAAAAAGAGATCAATACCACGACATCAAATTAAAATGAAAGCGTATGAACAGCCATCAAACTCTGACGATAAATAACAAAAATACAATTACCTCGCATACCTGCGGATCGAGCGCTTGAAAAATCCGCGGCAGCCGTCGCAGCTGGACACTCCGTAATGCTTTCCGGAAGCCTTGTCACCGCAAACTTTGCATAAAGTTTCTCCCCTGCTGTTCTCCTCCATCATTGGTAATTAAAGCTATTGGGCTGACGATGGAGTTTTTATAAAAACTTTTTTTTTCACTGCCCTTTTGTAACTTGTTTGCAGCGAATTGCTTCTACTCGATAACTGTAATAAAAGAGAAGAGTACGAATTTGATTACCATGAATTTACATTTTTCATTGAGTACAAATATTAATCAGTACGTCTCATGTGTTGAGATCGAAGTATTGATTAATGGTAATTATTACAGCTGCTTGGTAATATCTAAGAACGGATGGACTTTAGTATATGAAATACGGGCACTATACGTGTAATAAAAAATTGTTTTATGAAATAAGCAAGCGCGTACGAGTATGTTATCGATACGATTGCTCGAATTGTAATAAGTTTTCATACGTTTTGGTACAAACTTTTTACGCGACAAATATTTTGATCATTTGAAGAGACGACTATTTTTATCTCACGACACGCTCTAATGTCGAATCCCACCATCCGCCTGTTGTTAAATACCATCAAATTGTCAACTCTGAAGGTCATTCTTGATTCATAAAAGTGTCTCTCGAGATATCCCCAAGAGTCGTCAGTAGATTGAACATTAAACATTCAAATGCGTGAAAAATGATTATTCGTGCCAAATGAACCAATCGTCGTTGTAGCAGCTCGGAGCCAACAACTTTATGTATTTCTCCTCCACGTGCGCATATCAGCGGCTTCTGTTGGATTACAACGTCGAACCGAAATCCCCCGAAAGCTCCCCGAAACCCACGAAACTCGAGTCGCTGGACATTCCGTCCCCGGGAGGGCGTCGATATAACAGTCGGGCGCCTAACCAGCAATCAGTCGCCATTTTGAAAGCCGGCTCGTCCCCGCTCGCGCGCGATGAATAATAAATTCGTGCCCGCGCGTGCACACCGCCGCCGATGATTTCCGTTCGAGCGACCGAGGCAGGAGGTCCGATGGCCGGCCGCCTCGTTCCCCCCCGTCCGTCGCGACTTGCTCTCCGCGTCGACCGTCGGGATCTGCGCTTTTTCGTTGTCCACGCGCACGCGTCGAACGGACCGAGCCGTGCGCGACATTTTTGGGACGATGACGGAAAAAATGCACGCTTCGCGCGGTTCCAGCTGGAACGGCCCTTCCGCGAACCCGTCCCGCGGCCCTCCGCGTGCATGCACGGATCATCATCGCGCGCGCGCGCGTCGTTACGATAAGGGACGCTCGGCGGCCGCTGCCCATTGGTCGCCCCCGCGACAAGAGGCCGCAGGGCGAGCCCCGAGACTCCGGGCAAGGCTGACCGACTCGCGATGGGTATTGTGTACCGAAAGTGGCTGCGCGCGAGCAATTTTGCGGCCGGTTGCGCTCGAGGAGCACACGAGGTAGTAGCTTTGTCGCCAGGCGCGTACGCCGGTTCTTTGCCCAGGGTCGTTGGAGTATTGCAGGAGGTGGTTCGGTGTATTTTGGTTGGGTCACGGAGAATTTTGACTGCGTAAAGTTCAATTGTTTACATCTGTGACTCATTGATTCGCCAAATTAAGCGTTACATGTGGTTGCACAATGCACTTGGTTTTAGTATTCTTTTGTACGAATTCCCGTTCGGATGCATAATTTTATGAAATTTCGTCGAGTGTACAAAATTACTCCCCGGGGCTAGTTGTAACGATTTCTTGGGGCAAGTTCTACCGTAGTAAAATACACCCAAGACTTTCATCCTCAAAATTTGTACCTGTCGGATATGATTTTATGCAATGTTTTTATTTTTACTATGACTACACGTATCATAGCTGTTACAAGTGACCCCAAGTTGGGGCAAGTTGTAACAACTGTTTTTTTTTTAAATGTGTCGTGTACAATCCTTTTGAATAATTTTAATATTTTTTCTTCTCAATACGTACAATAGAGGAGTAGTCAAGCTATCGACTGATGCTTTTTTTATACCGAAACAGCGAACAGGCAATAAATTATACTGTTTTTTCTAAACATTGTTACAACCAGCCCCTAGCTCCCTATTCGGGAATAGAGAAACCCAAAGATTGCCCTCGTTCCTTCGAAAACGCGAAGAAGGGGAATATTTGGAAAATATGTACAACGAAAAGAAACAACGTTTGCAGCGAATTTCGTTCATTCGGAACGAAACGGAACCATGCGCCAGTTTCCCTTCTTTTTCAGAATACTGTGCCAATGCATAAAAGCTCGTTCGTGTGAGATCTTTTCGTCGAAAACGAGCGAAATTCCCTACGAATCGTGTTTCGTTTAATTGAAAAAAATTTAAAAAAAAGCGGGACTCGACATTCGTTTCCCTTCGTCGTTGCTCCCGATCTCTCCCACAACAACCGACGCACCGTCCACCGACCCACAAAACCGGCCCCAAACCAACCTACCCCCGAACCACGCGCCAGCGCCCGAACCAAAAGCACCCCTCTCCCGACCCGTACGCACAAACCACCGCCCCGACTCCTCGTCCCCGCGACGTCGAGGCGCACGATTCGAGGCCACCCCCGACCGTGCACCCGCGCGTACAAGGCACCAATGAGGGCTCGTACCTGGCCGCCGGCCGCGGGATTTTTCAATAATGCAGAGCCTACAGACCGCGGCCGCCGCGCGCACGCGATCGTCCGTACCTGCTTGCCCCCCCCCCCCCCCCCCCCCACCCCCAAG
>JAPYYV010010958.1:0-11047 GCA_030522625.1 Copidosoma aretas | reverse complement strand
ATTTTTAAAAAATTACACACACACATACGTCAAATTAAAAATAATATTAATGTTTATTTATTAATGTGACTGTAAGACCGATATAAATATCTGTCTTGTCTCTCCTAAAGATGTTGGTCTATTATTTAGTGAGAGCTGCATTTACTTTAATATGGCAGTACTAAGTGCGGTTGAGAATTAAAACTGCGCCATTTTGTTTAATATTTATGTAAAAGAGATCATCAACACGTGATTGCTCTTACATCTGTTTTCATGTATTCTGTTCAGTTTAAAATGCCATTGTGCAAACAAAATAAATATTAACAGGCCATTTTATTAAACAATTATGTTGTCAGCATCTAAAGAAGGTAATAAGTCGACTATTTTTACGAGGTCAAGGAAAAATGGTTAATCTGCCATTTTGTATCAATCAAAAGTCCTTATTTGTACTTGTGCGACGCATTTCACTCTATCCTACGTGATACATCAATTTATTTGATATCCATGCAGTGGTGATTGCCAAAAAATATCTCTCCCGCCATTTTGTATTTACCGCCATTTTTAATTCCAAATAGTGGCACATATTTCACTGAATTCTACTTGATATATTCTTTATTCAATATCAACATGAAGGAGGTTGTAAACAAACCGCTGACCGGTCATTTAGTACTGACCACCATTTTTAATTTTAAATGATGCAATATATTTAACCAAATTGTGCAGATAAAACCCTTTATCTAATACGTATGTTAAGGAGGTTTAAAAAAAAGTCGTTTACCCGTGATTCTCTATATTCCACCGTCGTAAATAAAAAATGACATGATACACTTCATTTCACTCGCAACGTTGTAACTACTATTTAAATTTTTTTTTTTAGAGTAGTAGATTATACAGTCTAATTTATACAAAAGTAATGTAAATAATGCATATTAACTTATGACGTGACCACCACATTGTAGCTGCCATCTTGAATCTTCTAACACAGTTGTAAATTTTATTTCGATCGTTTTCTTTTCGGTTTGATCAAAATTTTAAAGATTTCTGTGGAAAATAAAGTTTACTTATTATTTTGGGGCATATTTAGGGGTTATACACCCGCGCATTCCTCTCACTCACCTAAAGCTCTTACACAACTTTGGACCAATATCCACAATTCAAACCTTCTAACAAAAAAAAGTCAGTCAAATCAAATCATGCAATCGGGAGTCATCTCGTTTTAATAAAAATGTTTCCATCTGGACCCACTGGGTGCCGCTCCGCCTCGCACCCACGCCCGCGCCACGCCACAGAGTAGAGTACCTTTTTTTTTACCGAAAGCACATATCTGAATAACAGATCAAGATATAATGATAGCTCTTATTGGAATACGCTTGTTGATAGATGTAGAAAACGGGAAAAATAAGTGTTATTGTATTATATTGCTTTCTAACCTGAAAATATTAGGGCTAACACGAATGAATTAAGAAAAATGTATAAAACTATTTTGAATTCAACCTAATTCATACTTTGAGCTGCATAAATCTGTTTGATATAAAATTATTGATAGAAGTCACTACATTTTTTAACCATTACTACCTTTGAATGCTCATCATACCTCAATAAGCAATGTTGCAGCGAACAACGATGTACTTCGATAAAGATATTTTGTCTTTCACACTTACAACAGATGGGAACGTAAATAAGGGTAAATTGAAACAATACCTGCGTATGTACATAAAAAAATTGTATACGATAAATTAGCGCACTTTTCTAACGAAAAATAAATTGATGTCTTATTTTTCCCTTAATTTTCGAAATTTCATATAATTATTTCAAATGCACGGTTTTTAGGCTATTTAAAAACTACAAACATTTTAAGCTATGGTGGACTATTATTAAGGATATATTCCCAAGGTTTCGTCTGATAATCACCACCTTAATAAACACATTAAAGTGTGAAAACAATAATTTTTCGTCGAAATTGTATGTCGCTTCGACTGCAGTAGATATATAGACACATCCTATTATAACTTTTTATACAGTCCTTGTATAAGTACGCATGCTATGTAACTTTATCTCTAAACAGTCTACAAATTTTTGTAACATCGCGAAATTATGATGAGTCAAAGCGAAGTCAGATCATCCGTCTGTTTTTCCTAGAGGTTTTCCAGCAGTTAATAGCAATACAGTTGTAGCTATCTACAAAAATGTCAATTACAGATTAACAGTGATATGAATTTAGTACAAAACAAAATAATTATAGGTAGTAAATTAACGAGAAAAAAATTATTTTGTATAGTCTGCATCATTTCAGACTAATATTACAAAAACTTCATGCACTAAAAGAAAAAATTACTATTCACTTTTACATAGACCTACAGTAAAAACAAATTTTTTTAATTGCTACTAGGGGTAAAGACCTAATTACTACGCACTTGTTTCTTGACCGACTGTATTCATATTCCTAAATGCGTATCTTAGACCAATTAGATCAAACTCAAAGTTTACAAGAAACATACGTTATTTATCGTTATTTATACGTTATTTAGTGCGCACTCTACCCAATTGCTGCGCACCAATTACTCCGCAACACCAAATACTGCGCACCATATACTACACACTAACCAACATTAAAATTTAAGTGACTTGAAAAACCACTGGGATTTTAGGAAGGTATAATTTTACAAGGCTTACTTCAATAAATGTCCACAAATAAAAAAATTAATGATATATTAAAGAACGCCGCAAGTTGGTTTCTGTAACTTTTGCTCTACTGAAAGTTACATTCTCTCCAAATCTTATGGCTATGTTTAAATGTCTTCTCATAAAAGAATCATACCAACTCCTCCCAGCCTTGTTGTCAATAAACGGAGTATTGTAACTCATTCTGTCACAGATTATTCTAACGCTGTCCAGCAGCTGATTTTTGTCGACGGGAAATCCTGATCTTAAGCATTCAAAAATCCACTTAACCAAGTCATTTTTTTCTTCAGTCGTTAGTATTGTTTTCGGTCAAGATTTTTTGTCTGCATGTTTGCCCTTCAGTTTTGCTCTAATTGTGGAATCTCGTATTCTGTATTTTATTGCTACTGATCTTAAACTGCCTTTTTTTACTGTGATATCACCAAGAGCTTGCTCAACACTTGCTTCCCTATAACTCATACGATTGTGACGGATCTTGACTGGCTTCCCTTTTTGTTTACTCTTCTTTTTTGCTTTTGCCATGACAACTTTGACTTCTGATGTATGTCACTATTATATAATTAAATGTGTTGAAAAAACTTTAGATAATCACAAAAGAAAATCTCGGGTTCGAAAAAGTAAACAAAATGTTTTGTAAGGTTAGGTGATTCAATTGATACATGCACAGTAATTCAAACATGCATCAAAAAACAGTACCAATTGCTGCGTACTACTTTAAATAAACTAAATTAATTAAATAACAAAAAAAAAAGGATTTTATATTGAGAATCAATATTTTTTTTAGCTATAATACTTGAGAAGATTTCTGTTTTTCGGGCGAAAATTTCATTTTCATGAAATCATTAACCTTATACTTCTGACGGGTATTTATTTAAATCATTATGTGGCTACAACTTTTTGAAAATTATGACTTATAATTATGATATGTATTTTCAAGTACTTTTCAGCCGTATTCAAGTATTTAAAAGTAGATAAATCTTGTAATCTCGTACACGTGCGCAGTATGGGATCGTGCGCAGTAGTTGGGTCGTTTACCCTTAGTCCTTATGCTGACATGGTATTTATAGCTATCTTGTACTTTACGAGTTTTTTGGGTGTTAAACTGAATGATTTTTATTCATTGCATTGAACTGAATGGTTTTTTGTAATATTTTCCGGAAACCTACTGGTACACCGTTAAAGCTCGCGAAGCTTATCACAATCGAAATATTTTACACTTTACAAGTTTGTAATTGCAGAATAGTAGATTTTTTGAAAAAATTACAGCATATATTTTTGGCTTACAATGCAGGGTTGCTTGATTTTTAGTTAACCGAGTAAAAACTAAAAATCAATTTTTAATCGATAATTAAAATACATTTAAATTGGGACTTGGCTTGGAACTACTTTATCTGAAATTATATTTATTGTTTAGTTAAAATCATTTTAATTAAAGAATAAATTCAATTTTTAATGTAAATTTTCAGAATAAAATTTAATTAAATGTCTGGTTGAAATTTATTTAATTGAAATCGAAATTCATTGTCTGATTAAAATATATTTAAATAGAAATTTTATTTAATTTTTAATCAAGAACTAATTTACCTAAAAAATTTCTAATTGTAAATTTTATTTCCTAGTCAAGTTTTTGCGCATCTATTGTAACGGTGTGACCGTTATACGCTTGCCACCACGAATGATTCGTATAAGATATTCGCAAGCGGGGAGAGAGAAGCACCTCAGAGTGGGAGTAGAATGGGCTTTGTGCGACGAAAGCGAGTGAGTTGAGCTTAGGTCGCGACGAGAGTCGGTGCCTCGTAACCGTAACGACGTACTCTGGAGTGCAAGCCCAACTCAAGGTAAGAGTAAAAGTTGGCACCTCGTAATCGTGACTGCGTACTCCGGGGTGCGAGGGCAAATCTATCAGGGTAGACTCGGCGACCGTGACTAAGTACACCGTGCCTAACGAGAGAGCGTCTCCAAAACCGATGCATTAAGCAGGCGCACGAGCTCCCAGAGTGTCCCAGAGCCAACGCCGGAAACAGAAGCATCAAGCAAGCACGTGGGTCCCAGCAGTGGCCCGGAGCGAGCGTCGAGAGGAACGTTACCAGGAGAAAGCGTGAGATGCCAAGTTATTGTAAGTACGTTTGCTTCTTTTGTAATCATAGCAGTTGCCCTGTAGAAGTGCGTGTGTTAGCCTGCGGTGGTCTGCCCGCGCCACGATATACAAATTTGATACTTTCTGTAACGAGCCTGCGTGCTAGGATTTCTTTTGAATGATCGCGTTGCTTACATTTACACACACTCACTCACACACACACACACACACACACACACACCTATGATCTTGTTTGTACTATCTTTGGTTTGATAATATATTTGATATTTCACTTCATATTGAGTACGTTGATTGAGTTGTGTGTGTATCGTGTGACGTTCATCCCTCTCTGTATACCTATATACATAGTTATCCACTGCTCCAGCGAGAGTAAAGCTAAGACTGTGGTGTGCGTACTAGGAGAATATGCGTCCTCGGAGGATAGAGTCTGCGGTGCACTGGGAGCCCGCAAGCGTATCGGCTAGCTGCAGGTAGGAAAAGCATGCGTTGTTTACAAGGTTTGTCACCGAGGATTTTCGGGCGACACAGGCCCAATCGCGAATCATAGCGGCAGGACAACGGCGTTCGTCCTGTTCCTTTATCTTTCCCCATTTCCCCGCGTGTACACCCAGTAACATCATTCAAATATTTGTCATCGAAAATTTAATTTAATATCCAATTGTCAACTAAAATGACTAATAACCTTTGAATTATTGAAATTTTTTCTGTGTGTAGCCTTTGTGCATCATTTCGTGATTTACTTAGAGATGTAAGAATTTAATCTTTAACAGCAAGTGCACAACACACACACGGCGTTTGCGAATCATCTGCTAAAATATATGTGCCAAAAGGTACAAAACAAGAAAACATTAGAGTCTTGCATATACTTTTTTTTAGCTGAAGCAGTTAATCAAAAACAGCCGACTATACATTAATTAAGGATAAACTTAAATATATTTAAGGTGAGAAAATTATTTCTCTTCCATCTGGCACATGGGTTTCCAAAACGTTGGACATTGGCGACTTAGACATAAACGATGAACAACATCGCTTAGGCCGTGCCAGTCGTACTTCAAGCCTTAGGTACAAAAATCACGATTTAGTAGTAACGTTGTTTGTTTTTTTGTTGAGTAACGATATAAAACTCACCTAAGTTTTGTTGAAAATTTCTCTGAAAAAATATAAAAAACTATTCAAAATAAAAACAAATATTCTATAATAAATAACCTTCTGATGGATTAAGTTATAGAAACATTCATAAGAAAATTAAAACAAATAGTGTTAAGGTGTGTGCTAAATAATTGTACATTAGCGAATCTTGAAATAGAAATATGATTATTTTACAAAGTATAGATATCTCAATCTTCTGTGGTGATCTACAGTTTCTAAGAAATTAATAAATCAGAAAGCACGACTGACTTAAGTACTTTTTGAAAGATTTATAATTAGACTTGCATAATCAATTTTTATGAAACCACTCACGTATGCGACAAAAAATAGCAGAAATATAAATTTTTTTTAGTTAGAATATTTTTTTTAAGTTGTTCAAAAACTTTGCGCCAAATAAATTTTTCAAAAAAAATACAGGTGTATATCAGTAAACATGGTTTTATAATTTCATTTAAATAAATTTTAATTAAAAAGTTATTTTATTTTATTAATTTTATTATTAAATAGACATGACAGACGCACTTTTTTACTGGATTCTTTGATGGAAAACATTTCGATAAACAAAAGCAAAGTGATAAATATTTCTTTAATTCGCATGTTGTAAATACCATTAACTATTTTGGATACATTTTGATTAACATTTAAAATGCACAATAAGAGCCCTCAATTAAAAGAAACAAGAATATCACGTTATTTCTTGGCAAAATATTTTATTGAGTTGTGAAAATCGTTGGTTGAAATTTAAAAAGATACGCAAAATAATTTACTCTTATCACGATTTTTGCACATCATGTCTAAAAAAATACGCATTATACGTGACCTATCTATTAGCATTAATAGTGTAAATTTTATTTTTTGTTTCATTTTTTCTTTTATTTAAGTATATATTAAAACAAAAATTTGAATCGCAATCTTTTATACGATTTCGTGAAAACTTCAAAAAATATTGTATTAAAATTTCAGGAACATTTTTTTCACGACGACAAGTTGTGTTTAAATCACAGTTATGTGACAATCTCCAGCCAATGACTTACGATTAAGAGGCTTTTTTTAAAATTATTCTCTTTTTTAATCTTAAATTAAAGATAAAATATTAATTTATAGAAAAATATATTGACATCTTTGAATTTACATTTTTGTTAAAATATAAAATGGAGGCACGCATGTTGGATCACTTCGACTTGATAAAGTGTAACCTAGCCATTTATTAACATCTAGATAGAAGCTAAGTAAGTACACTGGCTTGGTTATAGTACTGCTTGCGAAAAATTGTATTTGTTGTAATGTAAATTAAAAACGCAAGCAAATTCTTGCGTTAATTTTCTTGGTTTTGTCATCATTAGATATAGTTAATTAATATTTAATTTAAAAAAAAGCATGCGACAGACACTAAATGGAAGACCTCTTGTCTTATTTTATCGATATTTGTTGGTTTTAAGTCCCTTATAATTGTGACTACTATTTGCTATATTAAATACAGGTTTATTTTTGAATTTATTTTGTTTGATATGTTTGACCGATAGAAAATTTCGAGGCACTGTATCCATTACTACTATATCGGAACGGTAAGCTATTAAACCACAGTAAGAGCCTTGGATCGCTTCCAGCACTGCTCTGTCCTTACGGTTAGCATTACACCGCAAAAAGTCAGGAGCTCTCACAGTAATCTGTATTGACAAAATATAAAAACTACCACAGTTACCGGCGAAACAGTGGATGGAGCAGAGTATTAAACCTTAGTCCGCTTCGGGCGAAAGGCAAGTGCTCTATCATTTTAGCCACGGATACTTCAATAAAAGAACTTAAAGCTATGTCTTGTCATTCAACCATTGAAATTTGACTTATGAGCCAAAAAAAGGTGGATAAAATTTAGAGAGTACAACGTAATCTTTCTGAGTTAGGAAACTTAATATGACCCTGTACTGTAAATTCTAAGATTCTTGTACTTCATAACTGTCAAGACCTTAACCTCTATAACCAATCGAATAGTAAGGTGGTTTATGAATCATTTATTTGTGGAAAATTAGTGTTAAAAACACATTTTTTTAAAATAATATTTGTTTGTGTAGTTTTTATGGCAAGTGATTTTAATTATTCAATCATGACTTGCAAATAGACATACATTTTTTTTACAGTTTCTTAACTATTTATTGTAACTTTTGTCAACGTTTCCGACCTTAAAATTTTGTTTATAGTAGTAACATTTATGACTGCTGATTATGATTATCAGAAGTTAATTGACATGCATTTATTTACTAACAAATTGTAAGTAAAACGGTGAACACATAAACAGATAAATAAATAAATAAATGATTGTTCCCAGACCAATGGTAGATAGGCTATACGGACGAAGGCCACTTCCCCCTCGCCTAGGATGTTAAAGTGGGGGAAGAACCGAACTCTGACGTCACGACTCCGAAGCTCTAATGCCCTTATCTCAGCTTCCTCTGCATAAACTCTCTGTCCCCAATATGTCTATTTCCTGCATTATTGACTACGAAAGCGTAATAAAGCGAGGGGAGATCCCAACTCCGACGTCACGACTCCAGAGCTCTAGTGCTACCGTTCGGATCCTCGATCCCCGATCAAGCGATCAGAAGGTAAGTTGCTCAGGTTCATTATCGGCTGATAGTCTCTGCCAATTATAATTAAATGTGCTCGAGATGCACTCTCCAGAATTATGATGCACTTGCTCTCTCTAATGTATCATTAATTAATTTTTTTTTTCCCGTGCTATCGCATTAGCCCTACTCTAACGTCAGGACCTTTCTCTCTTTCTCTCTCTCTCTCTCTCTCTCTCTCTCCCTGATTTGTCCATTTCCTACATTACCGACTATGGAAGCGGACGATGCTGGCGAGGCTATCGAGTAACCTGTTGATTTTTAATCCTACTGATGCAGCACTTTATATCATGATGATCATGTGATGGTCATATGACCACTACAGCTGTGACAACTTTTTAATGACACGAGAATATATATATATGTATATATACATCTAATAGTAGGGCTTCGCTCCCTGTGCGCTCCGCGCGCCAACTACTATCTCTCGGTATTTTTATTCTCATGTCTGGATAATAAATACAAAAATTTATTTTTAATACATATATATTGGTAAAAACATAGATAACCAAAGTAAATTTATACAAATTTACTTATCATTTGGATAAATATAGTCAATTTATCAAATTTGTTTACTGATTTATCAAATTGTTGGCAATAATTTGATACCGATAATGATTCCAATTTGTCCTTAAAGTTAATATTGATACATATTTATATAAATATAATATTGACGCAATAATTATTATGACAGAAACAATTATGCGTTTTTTTTGTTATTTTTGATTATTTTAGAATCATTTATGGCCATTAATTTATAATAAGATATTATTTTGAAATTCTATCTTAATGTTTGTGAATGTATAAATTTTATTTGATTGTTTATTCATTCCTTGTATAGATTTTTATATACTTTCACATTTCCTTTTTTTGTTTCAGAAGTATTAAAACTCTTGTCCCCTTGACTTAGTACTAATATTATTTTCAATAGAGTAACCTATGTAATTGATTAAACATACAACAACATGTTAGAATTTCTTTTTTCATTTATATAGTATTATTATTTATAACGCATGACATATTTTTGAACTCTAAATCTTCACTGTTATGCCTTATATACCTACATAAATATCTTATATTTTCAGATGGATCATCTACCTCGTGCATATTTCTTCATCATCATTTAATCCTATACTTCTGACTTATATTATTATTATTTAATTTGTTGTTTTTTTTTCTCTTTACATAGCACCGTTTGCTTTATATTTTTTTTCATTGCAAAGCCCTCAGTCTATGACTTAAACACTTCTTAACTAACTTGTATCCTTTTCTTTCTGCATTATTTTTTTCTCTCTGCTTTTTATTTTATTTTTCTATTTTTTCACGGATCATGGAGTTGTCAGTTACTATGTATTTTTTCACTATTTTCAGACTGACAAAAGTCTTCCTTTTTTTTGTAATATTATCTTTAATTTTGTCAAGTTTATTTTCCTTTGTTGCTCTTTTTATAGATCCTATCGTTTTCCAATCCTCTACTTTTTTATGTACAACTTCAACTTCTTTGCCCATTTTGTATTATTTTTATTGATTAATATACTTAATTCACCGATTAGGCATAAATAAAGCCACCTGCTTCTGTCCACTTTGTTACGTGCGAAAAGGTAATTTATTCCCTTTTTTTATGCCTTTTTCTAGGCTTACCCTTCTTGCCGTCATTTCTCAAATATATCCTGGTTTGTTTGCATTTAAACTGATCATTGGATTTTTAAATGTTTATTTATTCTTTACTTTTTTTCTTTCCTTTATCATTCCCAAATCAATGCCTACCTTGCTTGCCCCCAGCTTTCATATATATCGTATTGTCTTTGCATTTGAATTCAACTTCATATTTGAATCTCCCATCTAATTTTTCTACATATTTTTTTTCTGTTTTATAGGAAAGTCTTAGCTACGTATGTGCAGAATAATTAAATCATTTATTCAATGAAAAATAATAGTTGATTTAAACTTTCTAGGTTAGCTCTTTTGCTAAAGCCTAAAACTCCTTTGACTGCCCATTGCACCTTAACTATCTTTTTACTGTGTATCATGATAATTGTTTATTAAGAATTACAATCCTAGGTCTATGTCCTCGTTTAAAACTTCCAATGCCTCTCATTTAAATTAAAACAGATCTGTATTATTATTTTTTTATTCCGATAAATTTAGAAGTTTACTGATTTGTCAAATAACTGTTAGTTATTTAATACTGATACTGGCTCTAATTAGTACTTAAATTTAATATATATATATGGGTCATTCCATGTGAACGTGGAGTAACAAATAGTATATTATGACCCTAGGCCAGAAAGTTGGACTTCCTGGCGTGCGTGGTATGATGGCCGAAGCGAAGCCGAGGCCGTCATAAACGCACGCCAGGGCGTCCAACTTGCTGGCCGTGGGTCGTATACTATTTTTCTTCGTCCCCGGTCGAAAGTAGGTATGATAATTATCAATTATTGAAAAAATAGCATTTCCGGCTGCTCGTTCACCTTTGGCTATACATATATCTATGACTTTCTTTTCCGGCCTGCGTTAG
>JAPYYV010010957.1:0-11048 GCA_030522625.1 Copidosoma aretas | reverse complement strand
GTCGAGTAAAGTATGCGCCTGGTTCGGTGGCTGGCCATGGCGTGGCGCTCGAACCAGTGGCTAAAAGTGGGCACGCACGTTAACATTGGCGTTAGCAATGTCTCTACTAATCTCTGGTTTCAACTGGAAAATTCGATGCCGCTTATTGAAGGCGATATTTTTTTTTATGCATGGTCATCACTAGCATCGCCATTAGCAGAGATCTCTACATCTTCTGCAACTTCCGATGTGTGTGTAGGTAAGTAGTTTATTTTATCACAAACAACCTATACTACCGTTTTACAGTTTAATATGTTCTTCTCATTAACTCGTTATTCTCTAATGTGCATTTTTATAATCTTTAAAACTAATTTGTAATTTTTTTTAAATAAATTTGTTGGGAGATGTTAGATGTTCTCCTCGGGGGTCATTTTGCCCTGCCGTCGCTGGTGAGCCATTCAAAACAGAAAATCAAGGGTTTGTCGGTGAGTATCTAAATTTTTACTGCAATAAAAATATTATATTTATGTACAATAATAATTTATGTGATTTTCTTTTCGTTTCTATAACAGAATTGGAAAATCCTCATCCAGAGCCGGCTTGCCTTACTTTCGCTGACGAGCCGGCCGATGAGCCATGCGGAGAAGAAGATCACGTGTTTGTCGGTAAGTATCTGATTTTTATTTAAAACATATTTTGATGCTATTTTTTCAAAGTTTCATAATTTTCTATGTTTTTCTTTCTGTGTGTTTCTTTTAACAGACTTGGGAAAAGATCTTCCTACGGGGCCATCTTGCCCTGCCGTGGCCGTAGAAGTACAAGGCGAATTACCCTTATCGCCAACGCCCTCGCTCATAACAAAATACGACAGGCTTAAATGCTACTCATCACCAGTAGCTCCTCTTGATTTGTCGTGTAAGCCTGTCATCGATTTGACAGAATCTCCAGCACCATCACCACCAAGGGTGATCGATCTAGCGATCTCTCCACCGCATACTGTAAAAATTATGTCAATCTAAGTAATAATTTTCTGCGCTTAAGTGGGCTCCGACAACTACCGCTGAAGTCAAAGACGAATAATAAATCAACTTTTGGGACTCCATTCCTAGCGGTTGAGCCGAGCAGACGTGCGAGCTCACTGCGTGCCGTTCCCTCACATCGGCTGAGCGGCCACATGACCGGAGTCTCAAGAGTGAAGTCATGTTAAAGTTTTTTCTCTTTGTTTTTGATTCTGCGTTTTGAGGAACTTGCTGTTTTTATTTATCTTAGTATTTAAATATTTGGTATTGTGGGATATTCTGCGACGATAGACTGGGATAAGGGAAGTTAATGGTGCTCCGCGACAGTGGATAGATGTGTTCATCAGCATGTAGAATCTCTACAAAAGAAATTGGTTTTACCGAAGAGTATTAAGAAAGAAAGAAATAGTGTTTTGTTAAGTGAAGTTGTCCTGTGGATTGGATTGGAAAAGAGACTTAATTGTACATTTAGTGAATTGCGAACTGATGAAATTTAATTTGACGAACGTTAAGCAGTAGGGTTTTCAAGGAAAGGTGACTTCTTGAACCTAGGAAATAAAAATACAAGGGGAGAGTATTTGACAGCGGTGACTCAGTGCCGGCGGAAAATTTCCAGCTCTCTTCCTGCCTGTGTATCTGGCCTGAGGGCACAGTGCAAGGTTACTTTAAGGACGGAGAGTAGACAGAGAGATTTTTTTGTTTTAGACAGAACCGAGGAACACCAGCTCTCCCAGAGAAGGCCGAGTTGGAGAAATATACCTGCTACATAACGGATATAAATCGTGCAAATGACCCGCGTCATAGCTTCTTGGCGCGCATAAACTGATATGCTAGACTCTGCCGTACCGCGGCCTTGCTAACAGAAAATAACAACTGTCCAACTATCTTCGAGACAAAATTGCGTGGATTCCCGAGGATCTAAAGAAGAAGACTTAATGATTAGGACTTGGCTGAAATCGGTGCAGTTTCACGCACTGATATTACCATCACTAAAAAAAAAAAAGAAAAAAAAAAACTATGATTACAAACCAACAAACACGTTAAAAAATCATTTTGCAATTGTTAATGGAATATAAACCAGCAAATATGATATTTATACGTGCAGACAGCAGTATCGGTATAACAGCTGCTGACCCCAAGTATATAGGTATACCGTATTGTCCTCTGTCGGAGGCAAGTGATATTATTTCATATATCATGCAAATATCTTGCAACACTGACCGATTACCCCCTTTTTTCATCCCGGCCTATGAAAGAAGAAGACGTGGGCTTTAAGACGTATATATTTATTCTGGGGAAATAGTTACGTTTGGCTATCTGTAGACTGAAACAATTAGTTTTTCTACTATGACCCATGTAAATCCACATATAAGTTGAAACTTTGTGCTCGAATTTCTCAAGATTTTGACCGATTGGAGATATAAATAAGGTCAGCATTGGATTCAGGGAACCTTTATTTCTATGATATGATGTATATCTTTTTGGAAATTTTCATGACGGAGCCTCCTTAAGTCATAAAGTTTGTAAACCCTCACATTATAAATATGCTTTGGATACAGCTGAAATTTTCAAGAGTTTCTCTAAATAGAGAAAAACATACATGGCACTTACGGCAGAAAGTGAAGCTTGCTATCTTGCCCGTGGATAAGGTCGGTATACGAGCTTGCTATCTTGCCCGCGGTGGAGGATCACTCTAGACTGCCGCGAGATGGCAGTGCAGCGTAGGGGTCTACGGAGTGGGGGCTACTTGACCGGGGAGTGGGAGTGTGCTGGATCCATCGGGCGGTTCGAAAACACCAAAATGCACCTGTGCTGGATACGACATAGTTTACCTACTAACTGCACACGTGGCAAGTAAAACCGTTCTTTAACAACAAATCAGTCTCACAAAAGACCAAGTTGCGCACCTTAAACGCCATCATAAGAAGCATCAGCACCTATACCATCCCCACCTGGGGCACTGCAAAAGAGAATAATCTCAAGGCCATTCAGGGTGCCTTAATGAAGATCCTAAGGTTGGGTATTCCGTGGTACACTATGCGGACATCGGTTCACGAACTAGGAGCAGTGGCACAGCGTGTTAAGTGTCACGAAGGTGGGTGTTGCAAAGCAGCTTGCGCCTAACCTTACTTACTTTAACACGTGCAGTGACACTAAATGCGCGGTGCCACTGCTTCAGCCAGTTTGCAAATCAATGTTTGCATAGTGCACATCAGGAACGACCAAATCTGTGGGGTGTTCAACATCATGGATCCCATCGAGAATCTCTCCAGAGTCCGCGCTTCCATCGCGAACCATCCAAACCCTACCATCGCGGCGCGGGCGCTCACTTACATCCAGCCCGGGCGTTTCGACCTAATTAGGCGCCCCTGTTCCCTGGTAGCACTCCACAACAACCCAGGCTACACTTCTGACCTACCTACCCCCATATCTTCTTCGGAAGACTCACTCTAGTTTCTACGCCAAAAACGCGCTTCACTCGGTCACGCTCCCTTCTTGAGCACCCCGAATTCCCGCCGTTTCCCTATGGCCTCAGCAATATACAACAGTTACACAATCACAAGTACACCCTAACATACTTAAACACACAGCGTACTCGCTTTACACTCACCCAGACACACCACACGAATTAGCTCCACCAATTCTATTCCGGCGTCAGCCAGTCTTCGAGCTTCGCCCAGACGCGTTGGAGCCACTTCACTCATCACTTTGAGTGAGAGCTGGTCACCAAATTTCTCGATCATTTTCCATCACCCCCTTCTAACCCTTAATTCCCTTGTCTTCTTGGGGGGGCATAGTGCTTCGCACTGGTCCCCATGCAAGGAGGCTAGTTTTAGTCGGTAGGCATCCGGGTGAATCCGACACTCTTTCCCGTCCGAAGGACCGGAGAAGTCTTTTGAAGATTTCCCCTTCCTGTACCCTTTCAAAAAAAAAAAAAAAAAAAAAGAGAGAGTGCCGCAGTGGTGGGATAAACAGCAGCGGAGGAGCGGACCAGACTTTTCGTTGCATATTTCTCCTCACGCGGATGTTCACTGCGTGCCATAAGATGTTTCACATCAAAAATATTTGTATTGTGTGTATATGTAACTCTTTAATAATACGTCCTACACGAAAAAAATTCCGTGTGTAAATCTGCAGGAAATACTACAGGAAAACCTAAAGTTATCCTTGAAGATTTTTCTGCAGAAACTGCAAGCGATTCTGCAGGATAAATCTGCAGGGTTTTCGACTGCAGGCAATAATTGATATGCTCAAATAATTATCTTTTAAAAAATACAGTTTCAATTAAATTTTTTAAAGTTGTATAAGTATCTACTGGTGTTTTTACACTTATTACGTCACAAAAACTGGGGGATTGAAGTGTTTTACTTGCATTTGAAAAATATAAATATTAAGTATTTCGAAACAGGCGCATACTTTCGTGAAGCGGAGAGGGGGTATGCCAAAAGTGCGCCTACGAAGAGAGGAGTGGACATGTGCATATAGCCACGGAGAAGAAGGGAAATGTGAAAACTTCCACTTGCTTGTACCAACATCTACATGTGCCGGCGGGCAGAGCAGAGAGCAAAGAGTACTGGGTATCTTAAGCTTTGGAAATTTACAATAAATATTAGTGATTCTGATCCCTCATAGATCCTACGATACGATAGCACAGGTGGTTAGCATACTTTATAGGCTGCATTACATTTTGCAAACTTGAGTTCAAATCTCAATCAAAGTAAAACTTTTTTTTATTTTTCATTTATTTTGATATCGTTTTAATTTTTTATTACTTTTATTCTTTTTACGCGAAAGAAAATGTGTAGAAAATTTTTTCGCTTTTTAATTTGAATAAATTAATAATTGTCTTTTGTAAAAATACCCTGCATATTCTCCGTTTCTGTTAATGCGTTAATTTCACAGATTATTGAATTTGTAGAAATTAACATTCAATTATTTAAAACAATTTAATTCAATAAAATTAATAATTATTCTTTAATGAATGTCAAATAACGTATAACTCAACTTCAGTGCATTCACAAATGAAAACAACAACAATTAACTTATTTTCAGGTCATATAACGTAAGCGCATCTTTAGACAAAAAAAAACAAATACTTAAAACCTATTTCTAATTTCATTAAAACCAAAATGTTCACTTTTTTAGTATTATTTCGTTAATTTCTATTTTTATGTTCGTTTACGATTATAAAAGAGAATCAATTCACATACATAAATTAATAATATATATCCTTAGTTTATTATTGTTCTACTGCGATTTACATTTATTCTTACAATGTTAATGAATTAACTTTAAGACGTGGACTTATTATCCATATAAAGGTAAAGTCACCTATTATGAAAAAAACAAAAAAATGGGTCCTATTATGAAAGTGCCATTCAAATATCCATTTTCTATAAGTAAAAATGTGAATTTTATTTTTTTTAAATTTTGTTTAATTGATAAAGTTCAAAGATATCTTATGGGTTAATATTTTATTGCTGATATAAATATTAGAGATTAGAATAAGAAAACCGTCGACAAACTGCGACGTAATAGTGCAAAACCTTAAAAAATCAGTGACTTTTTCCATCTATTTAAAGTTGAATTGTATTTATATAGAAGGTTTTTTAAGGTCGAAACTTTTTCAGTTGACGAGTGATTATATATGTAATTTCATATTTTGAAACAATTTTATCGAGTAAAGTGTTTTTTTGCATTAACAAATACGTATTTTATAATAGGTTATCTTTTATTACAAAACTCCCATTCATGGAACATTAAAGAAATAACTGTATGATGATCAAAAGCCATGGTTAGTTTACAAAAAAATCGGAATGAGTTGTCTAAATAATAATATATTATTGGAAATAGAATTCTACAATTGTAAAATGTTTCACACCCATGCAGTATTTAAGATTAGTCTGCAAGTCAACACCCCCTCCAAAACAAGTGGTCTGCAGCGGAAATGGGGTTTCAGCTGGATATACCAGCAATGAGTATAATTTTGAAACGTATTGTATGTATACTATTGAAAAAAATCGCTTGTACGTAGTAAAATCAATATATTGGGTTGGATATTGTGCTTGAAAAAAAATTATGGTAAAAAAGCACAGTGAATAGCTTGAATGTAGGAAAAAGCACGGTATGTGATTTGATCCGTAAACATTATCTGGTAAAACACATCATTTGCAAGCGAAAATCCAAGCAATCAATAATGTACTTACCACAAAAATTCCAATGTTCGTATTCCTGCAACGTGTTAATTTAAACTTGAGATATCGCACTCAAATATTTACCGCCCCGTACATAAATTTCTGTAAGATATCCTGCAAGATATCTTACAGCATATTCTGCAGGATATCCTATAGGATATTCTGCGCGATTTTCGTCATATGTAAGTTTCATTTTACAGTTAAGAGAAAAATTCAAAAATTTTTCTATGTATAAATACATATAAGGAAAAACTAATGAAAAACGTTAAAATCGAAAAAAAAATGTCTAACCAATACTTTCGCGTAAGACTAAGATCAACTGCAGGCAGCCAATGTGCACCTGAAGCCATCTACACGGAGTACTTAGTAATAAGGTGTCATAGTGAAGTTCAAACCTCAGTAGATCTCAACCTTTATGGAATCAACGTGGTTATTCTGACTAAGGAGAGGCCTCGTCAAACCATCAGTCTTCGTCGTCACACCCTTTGGCATCAACGACTTCGTAGTAAGAGAATTATCATCGTTTACCCGCTCGAGAAGAAGAGTTCAAGATCGTCGCTACTCAAGTAAGACTATTAAGCTTTCCAAAATGTGGTCATCCTCAGGGCAGTGGTCTGTAGAGCCTATGATAGAAGACTCGTCACCAAGTGTGAAGCACAATTCCCCGTCAAGACAGAAATTTGATCGCTCTAAGCATAACTTTACTTTTATTAATGGGACGCACCATAATTTTGATAACGCAACACCCAGAGCGACTCATCGGCATCAATTGCATCATCATCATCGGTAGAAACAAATAATAAGCCAAAGCCATCATACAAAAAACTTCATGAAATAAGTAAACTGAGGACGATTGGGCAGCAGAGTAAATAAGCACACGTGAGGATTTCGTATGAAAGCAATTTATTGATTAAGAAGGACGAATTTGAATGTAGAGACGAGAAAGACAGCAACGAAGGGTTCCGTTTAGCAGAAGAGCTGGACTCGCACTGACCGTGGCGCGCAGTAATACACAGCGCCATCATACATACTGTTATACAAATATGTATATATATATAGAAATACACTAGGCAAGCATATATCTAACGGACCTATATCTAACTAGATTCTTTCACTCCCTACATTTGTGAGTTTACATCAAATCAGAGCAACAATTACAAATAGATTTCTAATAATAATTATCAAATTCAATAACATATCAACTTCAATCTAACTTTAAATCAACTTATTAAATCATCTTATGTATTATCTAAGGCCTCGATTTCCTTTGATTCCTGGAATAGCGAATAATCGTTTCAGCCATAGATTATTTACCTTAACAAACAGAAAATATGTTAGTACAAGCATTATATTCTCTTACTTACGAACTAAGTTTTTCTTTGGTTTCTAATTCAAATTATTAAAGATTCTATTCATCAATTTCAAACGAAGCTCGAATGATGAAGGCTTAGTAAAAATATCCGCGATCTGAGATTTTGACTGAATCCAATAAATTTTTATCAGATTTCTACAGATACATTCCTTTACATAATATTCACGAACTTCGGTCATATGCCGCAGTTTATTTCCTCTACCAGTCTTTGTGGAAAAAATAACTGCTTGGTTGTCACACCAGAGGCATATGGGACTAACAGAAATGTTTTAAATCAAGCTAATCGAATTATAAATAGGAATTAGCTCTTAAAAGGCCTCACTTATGGCTACATGCTCAGCCTGATAAGTAGACAATGCCACATATTGTTTATGGGTCTTCGAGGCTATCGAATCTTCAAATATGCGAATAACATAGCTACACTAGTAGTGAATGATCCCTTACAATCCGCAAAACTAGCGTCTAAATAAGCCTCTAAGGTATCCAGATCTGCTCGGAAATTAGTTACTTGACATCCGGTACCCTTTCAATACTTAAAGTCTTGTTTTACAGCTCTTCAATCATCCTCAGTAGGATAGACCTGATGACGACTTAGCACATTCACCGCCTAGGCGACGTATAGACGAGTGGTATTAGCGAGATATAACAGACTTCCATCAGCTTCTCTACAAGGTACATTTAGTCTCGATTTAGTTTTGCATAAAATCGATTCATCTATTTCTTCTGCTCTATTCTTCAAATTTTGAATAGTCACGTGGTTCCTTACCATTGGAAATCTCTGAGGCATGGCTTCTTGGAAACCAATCCTTTCAAAAAATTTTGTCAATACAACAAACTTGGGAAAGAGACAGTTATTTTCGTTCGATTTCAACTTATTTTAATACTTAGAAAAGTCTTAGCTTCTCCCGAATCGGTCATGTCAAATTCGCTCATCGATTTAAAATTAACTTCGTTAAGTTGAATAATGCAGTTACTGGCTACAATCATGTCATCGGCAGAAAGTAACAGAACCCAAATTTTGTCTTTGTTTATCCACGTAAACAGGCAGGGTTCAGACATATGACTAGTCAGACCAATGTTTAGATCTGCTTGAGTAAAGCACTCGTTCCAGCGCTTGAGACTAATTTTCAGCCCGTATAGAGATCGATTTAGTTTGCATACTTTCGATTTTGGATATTCTACCGGAAATTCAAAGCCCTCAGGAATTTCCATGTAGATATCATCAGTCAAACTTCCATTCGAAAACGCTGTTTTGACATCCAGTTGACTTGCCTTCAAGTCAAACTTGTTGATACATGCTAAAACCGCCCTCACAAGAGCTAAGCCAGACACAGGAGCATAAGTTCCTAACAGATCATAGATATTTTTATCTATACAATCCCTAATAATCAGTCGAGCTTTGTATTTGACAGCTCCGTCCTGATTAATTTTTTGCTTAAAAACCCATCTCGAATCGATTATATTCGGTCTTCTAGATCCCTTAGAAGTATGCGGTCTATGAAATAAAGTCCACAATTGATTTTTATTCATGGAGTCTAATTATCCCTGGATTTCTCTGATCCAAAGATTCTTATCAGGAGACGACATGGCTTCTTTATATGAAACCTGATCTTGGTTTATTTCAGCTAGAAGTGAGTAAAATATCTCATCACTGAATTTATGGTTTTCGTCGACTCTCAAAAACATCGCTCTGCTGATGTTTTTATGAGAGTTGGTCAATTCATCGGAAAAATTGTTATTCTCATAAAGCAAATCAATTCGAATATTCGGAAAGCTAGTATTACAGATCGGAACCGGTGAGCGCCGGCAGTTTTGGATTATTTTATTTGGTTTACCTCTTTTTTGTTTCACTCCCTCCGTTTCTGTGATCTCTAAGCTTTCTACAGTTTCCTTTTCAAATTTAATTAGCTACTCATCTCGATTTATCGATTCCTACACTGTTTCTCAATTTTCCATACTGTCATTTGTATATAAATTGCGGTAAACTAATTTTTCATTACAATGAACATTTCGACTCTCGTAATATTTCCCTTCTTTCGGTCGCAGCAAAATACAACCAGTTCTTGTGTAACGACTCAATATAACTCGTCGACCAATGCACGCTAATTTAGGACCGATTTTTCTCTGAATCTTAATATACGCGAGACTTCCAAAACAAATCAATTGATTTATATCAAAACTATAATTTTGAGCGAATTTTTCCATCGGCGATATCATGTCATTTGACTGATTAGGTAGACCTAAGTCGCCACATAAGAGATCTTAGTTTTTCTTGGATAGTTCGATTGAGTCTTTCTGCTCTACCATTGTGTTCCGGAGTATCCGGACTGGTGGGCTGCAACTCGGTACCCAAATTATTCAGGACTTCCTGGGTGTAACCTCCGGTAAACTCTGTACCCTGGTCAGAGTGCAAATAACAGATGTTTGCGTCATAACGCAGGATATTTCAAGTCGATCTTACGAATATTTTGAAACAAGCACCTGTTTCGTCTTTGGATCTCATGGGATATGCCATAGCCAATCTCAAAAAATCATCGATGAACACCGAAATGGAACGATATCTATTAGGGAAGGTCATAGGGCTTATGGCACCTATCAGATCTGAGTGAATGATGTGCAAAGATTGTGTCGCTCGATTTCTAATCGATTTGAAAGGTAGTTTTGTTATTTTTGACACGAAACGAACTTCATAACCTAAGATGGATTCTTCGAAAATCATGTCGCGTAATTGTTTCAGTTTCGAGAAGAGCCTTTGAAAAGCTTTTATGTATGAAAGGTAAGCATGTTCTAGTCTACAGTGCCACAATAAGGCTCGATTATTAACCTTGAGTTTATCATATTCAACGGGAGAGGGTCCCTCCCTTCCGAATTCATAAACATTGCACAAGTCATTGGGGTCATTGATTTTACGATCCCACAGTCATTTCAAAATTAGGATTGCTGTTGGCATTAATTTTAGAATTTGACTCTTTATCATTCGAACTTTCACTGATACACTGATTGCACAGGCCAACAAAAAGAAAAAAGTTTCTGAAATGGGCATGTAAAACATGTTTGTTTACGTATTTTTTGGTGCTGAATCCGAATCCGAGATCCGAAGTCTTGCGGGGTTGAGTAAATCGCTGTTTAAAGCCAGAAAATTCAGAAAATCAGTATAAAACACATTATACATTATGTTCAAATGCTGAATGTGCAAATATCATTTATACCTTATTTTTCAGTGTACAAAAGGAACAGACTTTAAGTATTTCGAGCAAACAAGTTGAAAAAAAAATAAGAATTCCGATGACCCCAATGCCTCAGTTGGCTGTAGGCTTATGCCTCAATATATTTCATTCAATTTTTCGATCATATACGTATCTTTTTGTCCTTGAAAGATCTACATAGGGGATTTCTCTTACGTTTTTTACTTTTCTTCTCATTTGTTTCCCTTTTTAATGTCCAGCAAAAGTCAGCCATCATATTAATATCCCACCGTCCTTG